>JAOVVB010048046.1:0-14827 GCA_028570985.1 Heterobranchus longifilis
CTCACCATTAACTGTTCAAAGGAGATTAATGCATTTTTGGACGCCTTCAGCCTTTACAATGTAGAAAGAAATAAAAACCAGGAACCATCATGGAGTTAGAAAGTGACCCCAAACTTTTAAACGGTAGTGTATATACAGGGTGACACAAAAAAACAGCAACTTTTCTACAATCCAATAAAACTAGAAGTAAAATGTATTTATAGTGTTGAGATTCCTCATTGACCGCTGCAACATCTCAGTTGGGATACTGTGAATTTCATCCCGAATTCTCTGTTTTAACTCGTGTACACTTTACTCTTAGGTTGCCCCACAAGAAAAAAATCCCGTTATTCTGCGTCACTTTGTATATGAGAGCAAATTGAAAAGCAAGTTCTGAGATTTAAACACAAGATGTACTTAAACAGAATTGGAAAAGAGAGGAAACTAAAAGTTTGAAATTGTCTCTATTCATGTTCTCTATGAAGGCTTTCAAAAGTGTTGTCCCCTTTAAATATTATTATATGTAGTATTTGTTCTAGTCTAATCATTGTAAAGATTACTAGTTTTAAGCAATTATTTCTTTAAAGTAGCTTTAAGCTTTTTCCATAAACCCTGATAAGCCCATTGATTCTCAGGCACAGTGCAAGTTTATCACTAACCATCTGGTTCTAGTGTGTACTTTTAATTCAAGCTTCAGTCCTAAACTATCACCCAGCACATTCTCTCACAATTACAGTAGCTGACTTAAATACAAGTATGCAGAATGATAAAGTATTGGCACTCACCTGTTAAACTCAGCCACATGGGATCCCCAAAGTAAAAGTGTGTTGTGTTTCGACCTCCACAGTAATAAAATCCCACATCTGTCTTAGTAACTCCATTAATTACTAAACTGCTGTCTTTATTTACATCAAAGTGACTTTCATCCAAACTGTGGATGAAGGAAAAATGTTGGTCAAGTTTCCCTTTTTTTGCAGTTATGATCTGTTTCACCTCCTCAGATTTAAGTCGATACCACAATATTTCCAAATCATGAGTGATGTTACACTGAATGGTGATGTTTTCTCCAGGATTAACTGATTTGATGTCGGCTAAAGAGATCTGAAGAAGCGTCTGGGTGACGATGCCTGAGAGAACAACACCACATTAAACATTAATGGGAGGATTTTTCACCATTAACCTAAAGCATAATAAACTTTTCTAAATGCTCTGCTAAAAACTCTTGCAGATTAGAAATGAGTGAGAAGTGACTAGAAGGACCTACAGTATGTATCACAAGTCAGCAGACAGAATTGTGGTCATAAAGCAGCAATTGTCAAACTATCAGAAAGGTAATCAATATATGTATAGTAGGATAAACATTTACTCTCAAATGAGAAGTCATGTTAGATAGGAACATGAATGTTGTAGCATTGTGTAGATCAATTAATACAATTAATCTATGTATTTAATTTGCAGTGAGTTAAGTACCAAGCATGTTTTTTTTTTTGTTTGTTTTCTTTTGTGTTGCGCGTTTGAAATTAAGGAAATAATATATGCTCAAAGTGTAAAACAAACAGGAGGAAAGCACAAAAGTATCACCAGTTTGCCCTACAGTATATCCAGAATGAGTATCTAGAGCAAACTGGTGATATTTTTGTGTTTTGTGTCTGGTTTGGTTGTTTAGAATTATAGAATAGATGTGTCTGAGTTTTACAAGAGTTTGGAACTCCACCTTTTAAAGTTTAAACAGTAACGGAAAAGGACATGTAAGTTCAAGCACATTTTTAAAATAACAGGTCTTGGGTGTGTAATTTTGCCTTAGGATTGAATAACGAAATGAATAATTTTGGTAATTTTGTATTTATAACTTTAAATGACTCAAGTTTTAGGGAAAAAAATACTAGCTATAAGGTAAGGGGTGGGGTTAAGTTTTAGACCTCTTGTTCCATGTAGTTTAATAAATACAGCCATGTTGTACTATTTCTTCTTTTTTTTTTTTATTCATATTCCCCACCCCCACTCCAATCCATCTTAAATCTGGATTCCCATTCTGCATTCAGATGATTTATACTTTTCTATAACAGCGACTCTGACTGTAGTGCAGCCACGAATCACTGGTTTATGTTCAGGCAGACATTAATTTGTTATAGTTTCTATAGTAACGTCTAGTTGTTAACAAGTTACCCACAACATATGTCCTGTTTGCCAATATCAGTTCTCAATTTTTCTGAAAACTCATTAGCAGATTCCCATCCTCTTTTAGCTTTCTCTATCGCTTCCTGTAAGCAAGAAAGCCACAGACATTTCTTTTTTTTTAGCTGTTATTTAATGGGTAGATTTGTCAAACCACTTTTCTTTTGAGATAGAGTGGGGGGTGCAATAATTGCAACTATTTATGTAATAAAAAAAAAAAAAAGTAAAGTTTTTGGACAAGCTCCTCCCCAACCCAAGCCCGGATCTACCTTTACCCATGGTACTCCGGGAGGAACTAACTTGTTTCCTAATTGATATAATGTATGGGGGGCAAGACCTTTTTTTTAATATATAAATTAATATTATAGCTAATGATTTTGCTGTGGTGTAAGAAACGTTAAACACATGAAAATGATCAGATTTAAGTTGGTGAAGGTAACTAAGCTTAATCGCACCACTCTAAAAGAATTAACTGTTTTCCTATAACAGCACCACACACAACTGTACATTATAATTAAACGCAGGTGCTGTTTGTCAGCCTTTTAACATAAAACAGCTTTGTGTACTCACCGATCATCAGCTGTGTAAACAGCATCCTGGCGATGGCTTCTGTGACTTGAGGGAAATGTCGCTGCAGTGGTCGTGTTTCAGTTCTAAATAACCACAAACCCACACACATGCGCGCACACATCCTGCTGTTTCATGTAAACGCTGCTGATTTCTAATTCTTTTATATTCTAGCTTAGCATTTAGAGTGTTGATTCCTGTAACAGACCCCATTTTACTCAGCGTTCCACTGGTCATGTTTATTGTGGTCGTTGCCCACATTATATTCATCGAGATGTTTTTGGGTGTACAGTGTCGAGCCCGACTTTATCATAACCCAAAAACAAAGACCAACCTGGCTGTACTCTTTTTAATGAGTGTGTGTATACAGTAGCCTATATAAAACAGTAACATGCTGTATCTTTTACAGAATGACACCATTGTTTGTTTGTTTGTTTGTTTGTTTGTTTGTTTTAAGCCTGTTTCATCTGTAGTTTCGCACTGCATCATACTGTAGGGGCATTGCATTCTGGGAATTATTTTTTTCTCGTGCTCAAGTTCTATATGTTTTTAGGTACATCTTAATTTCTATTCCAACAAGTAGTTTTTGTTCCTCTAAAGCTGCTAGTGACAGTGTATATTGTTATAGTGCTATAAAAATTTAATTGGAAGTGACGCTTCCACTTTAGCCTATGACGTTCAAAGCTCACTGTGGTACAGTGGCTCAGTGGTTCGCACCATTGCCTCACACCCCCAGGCACGGAGGTGCAAATCAAGCTTCTGCTGTGTTTGTGGAAAATTGATGGACCCTTTCAGTTTCTGGGTCATTATGAAAATATTTCTTTAAAAACAAAAAGCATTCCATTGTTTGGAAGAATTAATAGTTAAGAGTTAATAGATGTAAACACAATGCAATACTTAACAGAAATTGCATTAGGATATAGTATTTCATAATTAAAGTAATATGTTGTAAGTGCAAATAAAAGAAATATGGTAATAATGAGTATTCTTGTAAAAAAAAATTATTATGCAACTTACTGGCCAATATTTTGCTGTGAATTTAAAGTAAAATGTGTGTGTGTGTGTGTGTGTGTGTGTGTGTGTGTGTGTGTGTGTGTGTGTGTGTGTGGCCATGTCATTTAAAATGCATACAATTTTGAAGAACCCATGTGGTGAGGGCTGTGGTTACTGATCAGAAGGTCAGTGGTTCATGCCCCAGCACAGCCAGGCTGTGATTTGTTGGGTCCTTGATCAAGCTGGAATATGTGAAATTAATTTTACTGTGCTATAATATATATTGTACTTATGTGTCAAAAGCTTATATCATGTTGTCTTTACTGCCATAAACAGTAATACACTTTTTTGGTCACTGGAAGATTATTTTATTATTATTATTATTTTTGTATTGACTCAATAATGAAGAATCCATAAAATGAAACATTTTAAAATCAAATGTGTACAGTGCTATATCCAACATTTATTTCCTAAGTACATACTCTACCTCAGAAACTCTAACTCTAGCAGTCACAATCAATAGTCTATCTACAAAATTGTGGACTACCAGTACACTAACAGTCAAAAGTGTGGATATGCCACCTCATTCCATGTATTTCTTTATTTTTGTTGTTGTGTTAACGTTGTATAATAATACTGAAGACACTGAAATTACGACAAAACAAATAAGGAATTGTGTAGTCAACAAAAATATGTTAAATAACCCAGAATGTTATCATTATTATTATTATTATTATTAATTAATTAATTAATTTATTTATTTAATTCATAAAAAGCCACCTGTTGTTTGACAGCTTTGGCATTCTCTCAGCCTCACCTGGAATAGCTTTTCAACAATCTTGAAGTCCCCAGAGGTGTTGAGTCCTTCTTGGCTGCTTTCCCTTGACACTCTGGTTCAACTCATCCCAAACCATCTCAACTGGATTTATATCAGGTGATTGTCGAGGCCAGATCATCTGATACAGCGCTCTATCACTTTCTTACTTGGACACATAGCTCTTACATAACCTAGAGGTGTGTTTTGGGGTAATTGTTCTGCTGGCTAAACAAATGATGGTCCCACTAGGTGCTAAACAAATGGGATGGCAAGTTGCTGCAAAATGCTGCCATAGCCATGCTGGTTAATTTTGACTATGTCACCAAATGTCACCAGCAAATCACAACTCTTCCTCTATGCTTCACAGTGCAAACCACACTTTCTGTAACCATCTGTTCACCCTCTCTACGTCTAATAAAGACACAGCGGTTAGAACCAAACAACTCAAATTTGGACTCCTCATCCCAAAGGACAGTTTTCCACTGATCTAATGTCCATTCCTCGTGTTTCTTGGCACAATCAAATCTCTTCTGCCTGTTGTTCTACTGAAGTAATGGTTTCTTTGCTGCAATTTGACCATGGAGGCCTGGCTCATTCAGTCTCCTGTGAACAGTGGATGTTAAATCGCCTGCCACTTGAACTCCAAGAAGCATTTGTGAGCTGTTACAAAGTTTTGGAGACTGGTCTAATACACTTATCCTCGGCAGTATTTGAAGCTTTTGTTTTCCTGGGACGGTCCTCATAAGAGCCAGTTTCATCGTAGCATTTGACAATTTTGGTGATTACATTCAAAGCTCTTGAGACTTTTCAGATTGACTCACTTTCATTTCTTAAAGTAATAATGGATTGGCTTTTATCTTTACTTAACTCAGTGTTATGTACAGTGGATATGTACAATAGTTGTAGTAGCACTAATGGAGCTATTGATTCTGTGCCCACTCTTCCTCTGCTAGGCATATTCCAAAACCTGTGATAACAATGTTTACTATGTAAACAATAAATGAGAAATGATTCTGACTATCAGGTCCTAGCTGCAAAACGAGAAGCAGTCAGTCAGACATTCATATGGCTCATGGAAACTGCTGCAGTTTTAGAGGTGACACTTTCACACTCAAAATGTTTACCCTGCTTATTAAGGTTAAGATTAACATAAAACAGCATTGTGTACTCACTGATTATCATCTGTGTGAACGTTGAAATGCTGGAAACTTGGTGTAATGTCTTATAAAAAGTGATCCTATGCTCCACACTCCAGTCCAGTGGGTGGTGGTTCTGCAAGAACGCCATAAACTCAAAGTACAAGCAGAGATACTTTCACAAAATGCAAGCATCTATGTAAATTTTGCACAACGGGGTATATTCAAGAAATATTTTTAGACCATTTTAGACCAATTTTAGACCAGCAGAGACATGATGGAAACTATTTTGTAGAAAGTGTGCTTTCTGGGTTGCAGCGGGTCATATAGGGTATGTAAAAGCAGCACCATTGAATTTCCTGTCTACCTAAATTAATCGTGTTTCAGGCAGAGCAGCTGGATTAGCTGCAGCACAGACATGGGAAAGAATAGTGTCTGGAAGGAGGACAAAGTGAAATGTCTTATTTCATTTTGAGGGACGCATCAGTACAGGCAAAGCAAGAGGAAATGTACAGAAATGTGATATATAAGGAAATGCAATGCTGCATGCAAGCCTACGTCATTGTTACCATGCCAACCATTTCAAGTAGGTCAACAATGTGTCAAATTTGGGCTGTCAATGTGAAAAGGGTCAAATCTAATCTGAAAACTGTGAATCCTAAAGATCAGATTTGTGAAACAAATTGGATTTGCCTGCAGTCTGAACAAGGCCTTTGAACAAAAAAACTGATTTGAAAAGGAACCCATCTTCATCAGAATGTTTATTTCTGAATTAATTTGTTTTAACTTGGTGTTTTGTAGTGTAGTTATAAAATGTTTGATAGCCACTTCCTAGGAAGCTATCCCAGGAGAAGAAAAAATCGATTTTTCTGGCGAAGCCTGTCTATTCCTTTTTAAATACTGTATGAGAAGAAATGAAAGCATGACTTGAACACTAGCCAAATAAAGCCTTGTTTTTCTATGTGTATTAGAGTATAGTCGCTCAAACACAAGTTCTGAATAAGAAAATAAGAAAATCAATACTATTCATTACACATTGCTGTACGTGTGAGTGACTTTTTGTGCACTAGTTATCACCTTTTCAAGCAAAAAGCAGATCTATGAATAGAAACAATGTCAACCTGGGAACTTTTTTAGAAGTCGTGACACAGGCTGATTCTTTCCATGTGCATGAGGGGCTTTCCAGGCAAAAAGGAGTGTTAAAGAGACTTCCTGTTGTACATGATAAGGTACTGGTGGTGAGTTCATATACTGTAGTTATTTTGCACTTTTAATTCGTAAGAATTTTACCAAATATTTATTGCAAATACTTTTTACTTTACAAACATTTTAGAGCAAATACTGAATTGTGACTTGGAAAGTAAAAAAAAAAAAAAAATCCAGGGTGGTCTTATCACACTGCCTTTGAGAGAGGTTCTGCACTTTACTCTCAGAAAATTTCAGAAACCTACGTATTTCATCTCCTGTGGGCCTGATTAGATTTAGTGTTTCTCAAAAGGCACAGTATACATACTCAGGTTGTGTTCATTAATATAGATAAAGAAAAGAGTTAAGAAATCATAAGAGCAGAGCTACTAGGTGCGACTGCTCTATAGTTATGTAGTACTGTATGGTTATATGTCATTGGATATGGTTCTTCTTGCATGTAGGCATGTTAACCTGACCAGCAAAGCTATTGAATTTCTAGCCTTGCTGAAATAAAACATCCTGTACACAGAGACTAGGCCCCTGACACTCGCAAATCATATACAATATCTAAATAATTTGAGAGAGAGAGAGAGGTGACTCATCTTGTGCTCCGTGAAACGATTACTGTTCTTAGTGGGCAGGGCTTTACATCAGGAAGATGCTTGTCATTTCTGCGCTTCATACATTGTTAGTAAGACGTAAGTAAGCAAAGTTAAAAGAGGAGTGATAACTGCTGACAAGTTTTTCCCAGTGGTGGGAGGTGAGGTATGGGGGATGTAACAACCAGGGAACCAAGGAGGATTAGAATTAACCTACCCTTACTGTTAATATTGTGGCGTGGGCGGGGTTTTGATTGGCTACCATCATGCTTTGCGGGAGGGATTGTTTTGTGTTCACCCTGTTGGGAAAAGGTGTTTGGGTTAGTGGCTTCGGCCAGGGGTGAGTGTGTGTGTTTGAGGTGTGTTTAAGGAGGTTTAATGTGCCATTATAGTGTTCTCGTGCAAATACCATTAACAAAGTACTCCCAGCCATTGCATTGGGCAGAAAAATAAGCTCGCTCGTCTCTCCACCATCCTATCCGTCGATAAAAACGCTACAATATATTTTTTGCGCAAGTCTATGCAGAAGACAACCGACCTTAAGGAATAATTACCATGACAAAAAAAAAAATCTATATTTCTAAAATGTCTCTTATTTTATACTTTATATTCTTTTTTGGAAACTCTTTTTATTCTTATGTTTTATTTCTAAGTCATAGAAGTCACTACTTTACCATAATAACTCCGAGGCCGAGTGTTGTAGAGTTTTACACACTAAAAATGGATCACTGTAACACACTCTAAATTATTCACCTGAGAGAGAGACACGTGAGTGGAGTTAGCCTAAAATATTGGTATGTATTAATTATGTTCAAATATGCTCTTGAACTTACATACATTTATTTAAGCTTGCGCAAGAACCACTTTTCATTAATTAACTAGAACAATGACAGACAGATAAACTCAGACAGATCATGGATGTAAACTGGTCAACCAGTCTACATGCATTTCGGGAACTCGGGGCCATGTCCTTCATTGAATGAATAGGGCATTGTTGGGGAGTATGGGGTTACTGCAACTGTTGCAGGACACAGATTCGTGTTTGACCGGAGTGGGAGATTGATCTACATCACCAACATTGGGTCACATGTTCCTAGTACACATTGGACCCAGCCAGCTTGACATTTATATCAGATTTTTTTGTATCATCATGAACAGAATTTCTACTTGCAGCCAAGGCCAGGCCAATGTGGAGTTTGGTGACCCCAGGATTCCATTCGTTATGTTCAGATGTTGTGGTCCTTGTGGCTTCATCAAGCTGTGACCGCCACATTGGACCGAGATATTAACACAGATTGGTGCCTTGTCAGCAGTAATGTGGTCATTGTACCATACTTTTGTGATGAAGAAAGCGTTGTCTCAAAAGATGAAGCTTTCAATTTAGCTGTCACTCTCCATTCCAATCCAGTACAATAAACAAATGAGGTCAAGACAAATGAAGAATAACATATAATTTAAATCCAATGGTTTTATTTGTGGTAAATTTTTAAAACAATGAAATGTCAATCTCTGTTTATTAATAGTTGGTTGTTTTAACCTTAATTGAAAATTAAAAAGTTTAATTGTGGAATTGGGAATGACTTTGTGGCCTATCTGAAGTACTTTTCATGGTCCACACTGCCAGGCTGAGAAACGTATATTCAATTTAAATAGTGTACACAAGTAATTCTCAACTCTGGTCCTGGAGAGTTGAGAATTACTGTTTTTTTTTACAGTATCAGCTCCCAGCACTTTTTAGCTTTTCCCTAACTAAAATGGATGTGATCAATCATGGAAAACACTAAAATGAGCAGGGGAGGTCCAGCGGACCAGAGTACAGAACCACTGGTGTAGACTTTTTTCACAACTTCATGAATGTAGTATATTTAGTTTTATGTAATAAATTACATAATCCCCCCCCCCCTATAATTTCTGTAAACTTCCTAAACTTTTTAGAAATTGTCCAGATCATCAACATCTCCCTGGCTTTACAGGATCACAAACATGAAACCTGCCCTGCTGATGTTTCCATACACAAACCAAGAAAGAGTAAAGATGAGACAAGAGAAAAGAGGATGATCAGTGGTTGAGGGCAATTTGCTCCTGCATTATCTAGAAAGTGTGGAAGAATACAAAAAAATGAAAAGAATGAATTATTAATAAAATGTGCTGAACTAAAAGATATTTTTAAAAAATTCTAAATGGATGGTTTAAAATCTCTCTATATATACTCACTTGTGCCAGTTAGTTTATCATAAAAAGTCTCCCCAGGTGTTTCTTATAGAGAGAAAGAAAAAAAAAACATTTACTTTTAATACAGTATAATCTTTCTCACTCCCTAACTCTCTCTCTCTCACACACACACACACACACACACACATATACTACATACTGTAGCCCCATAAATATTATATGAAATGTGATGCATAGTTTCAGATAATGCAGTGATTTGATAAAAAAGTAAACACCTAAATTTTTTTGTTTAATTTTTATTTTTGTGGTGCTGCAATTTGAGTATATACTAGGTTTATAGTAATTTTTTTTTTTTTTTAATCTAAAACAATTGTGATGAACATTGCCATTTCTACCTGAAGAATTAAGTAAAATTCAAGGTCATTACTTTGTGGAACTTTGGAAACTTATTTTAAAAATAATGAAATAAGTATTAAAATATAAGTATAAGGAAATAAATATTAGATATTAATATTTTACTCACCTCTGGCAGTTAAAAGTTCCTGTTGTTCCTCTTCGGTCGGTTCTTTGGTTGAAAAATAAAGAAAAAAATATTTTTAAATCAACATAGATTTTTTCACATCAGCCTCTAGCTTTAAAAGGCCACCATCAACCTTTATTCCTTGCCATATTATTATTTTGTGCCTCCATGCACATGCTTTGGGTTCATGAACTTTCATCCTTTTGCTTTTCACTTATCTATGAATTACCGATGAACTACCAAACGTCTTGCCGAGCCAATAAACTGGTCACCAAATCTCTACTGAAAAACACGAGCATTGTTGCAACTAAAAGGCCTGCTTTTACTGTGGCCAGGTAGGCCATTTTTGCCTCCAGAGCCCTCGTATACATGGGCCTCCTATAAAATGTGCAGTCTTGGAGGGCTCTAGGTTGTTGCTACCAGTGAAAGGTGGTACAGTAGGTTGCTTCTGTCGAGGGCAAAGACCTGTGAAATGCATACCACCTGGTGAGGAAAAGACAAGGAGATAAGTGGAAGAACACATTCAAAAAACCCACAGCCCACTATGAGCGTCTAGTGGTTCCCTTCAGGCTGGATAACACGCCTGCTGTTTTTCAAGCCCTGGTTAATGATGTGATTTTCTAAATATCTTTGACATATCAGGATGACATTTTGATGTTTTCTTATTCTCTGAAGAAGCATAAACTGCACATTCACCAGGTCTTACAAAGACTGCTTGAAAATAAATGATGCATCAAAGCTGAAAATGTGAATTCCATCAAGACTCTGTATCGTTTCTTGGTTTCATTATCGCCCCTTCCAGCATACAAATGGGGCCATCCAAGTTTACAGCCATCACAGACAGGTTCAGCCACACCTCAACACATGACCTTAAAGATTTTCTGGGGATTTTTCATGTACCAAGTTGGTCAGAGGATGATGTTATCCACCAAAGACATCCTCATCAAAAATCACTTCCCATAAATTGTTGTCTGATCCATTGGCCCCTCCATAATTACCAAGGTAATGAACCCCAATTCCATCAGGCTTTCCCTACCCCTCACCATGCACCGCATTAACCTGACTTTTCATTTCTCGCAAATGCCTGGTACCCAGCCCAGAAAATGCAGAGCTAATTTGATTTAATTTGTTGTTTAAAAAACACAAAGTGTAACACAAAAAAACAAGTGTACTGTGCACTGATTTCACCAATAATTAAACCAAAAAAATACAAAGATGAATTTACTTTCTTATATCAGCATGTCTGTGGGTGATTTCTCTTATAAGCCTCTTATAGCGGCCGTGAAATTTGCTCTTACATTATAGCATATATAAATGCTCCTTTCCCTAACTAGTTTATTTTTTTGCCTTTCTTAAAATCAATAAAATGAAATTGAAGCTTGTCATGTCACTGAAGGTTTTTTGACTGTTACAAAGCACTGACACTCTTCTGTACATTTTACATAAACGTACTTAATATAAACCAAATAAAAGAACTTCATTCATGTTTTTAAACTAATTCTGTGAAGATCTCTGTGAAGCTCTGCGTCAATGAGCTTTTACTTTACAAACAATAATGCATTAGATTAAGTGCATTAATACAAACCTGCTCTACTGTTACAGAGAATTAATAAACACCTAACCAATCAGAATCCAGAACTCTGTGGTTTTCTGATATCCACGTACCATCGATTGAGACCTCGACACTCTGTACTAAAATCCATTTGGTAGAGCTGGCTCTCTTCATGCGCTTCACAGACAGGTGGCTGTGGTAGACGCCTGCATCGGTGACACTGACGTTCTTCAGCACCAGGGAACAGTTTCCTTCAAGCAGCTTGTCATGAGGAACATCCACACGGTTCTCGTATCCCTCACCCTCAAACAGCTGCTCACCCTTTCTCTCAAACACAATATCAGTGTCTGTGTTCCACTGAACATGCGGAGTTTGGACCGGGACATTTCTCCACTCACATGGCAGGACAGCTGTGGAACCCGCTCGAGCGGATAATATCCGAGAATCTGCTAAGAGGAAGACGCTATTTTAGCACCTTTATTCAGTTATTTTACATTTTAAAGCTTGTTATTTCTGTTTCATTATAAGTGGACACATACCTACACTGCTGAACCATATGATGCAAATAAAACACATGAAGATCTTCATGGTTGACTTTATGAAGTGCAGAGTTTCTAAAAGGAGAAATAGTGTCATCCTTTAAAACTGATCAAATTTCACACTGTTGTCTTTTTTGAACATTTAAGATGATCTACACTACAACCTCGCATGTGGACTTCTGTGCTGAATGACAAGAGTAAAAACTGTTCTTTCTTTCTGGTTAGTACAATACACCTACTTTCATTCTGGCTTCATTTCACAAAATCAGCTTTATGCGTAAAGGCAATTCCAAATTTTATATAAACCTTGAGCTCATTTTAATTACATAAAACAGTTCAGAATCAGAATGTCATGTTTATCTCAAATGTTTAGAATTTTAAACGATTCTGTAGTGACGCTCTCTGTAGTTCGAGGCTTTTCCATATTCCAAAATTATTCAATTCTGGTATTAATTCTTAAACATAATCCTATGAAATGGTGTTCAGCGTACTGCTTGACTTTGTTCCATATCGACCATAAAAAATATTTAGAGAATATTAATTTGTCATCAGCTCCAAAGACAAAGCTGAGCTCTTATTGGTGCTTATCTTTATATTCCTTCATTAATGAAAAAAATAAAATAAATAAATAAATCAATCATACCTTTTTATAGTAAATAGACACTGCCTGTGAGTAGGTGTGAGAAAAGAAGAGAGAAAGATAAAAGAGAAGTTAGACTTTAAGTTTTAATTTGTGCAGTGTGTGTGTGTGTGTGTGTGTGTGTGTGTGTGTGTGTGTGTGTGTTTAGGGAGCAAGCAGTTACTGTTTCTTTTTTTTTAATAAATGTTTTATTTTTCTTTTGTGGGGGAAGTAACTGTTCCTTAATTTTTTCCTTGAATTGTGTAAATGTGATTTTTTTTTATGTGGGTTTTTGATCCTAAATAAGACTCATTTGTTGCTTGCACAACACAAGCCTGTAACTTCCTCTTTTAGAAGTAAATCTTTGTCAGAAAATGACAAGTCCTTCAGTCATTGTTTATGAACAAGATGGCTTCATCTCGTCAGTGTTGTACAGTAATTTACTGACAGATCATGTCATTGTGATACGGTAAAGAGAGAGAGAGTTTTATACTACTGTACAGCACAATGAAACTATTAGAGAAATATTAACGTAGACAGAGCTGCTTTTTTTGTACCTCTTGGCTTTTTGTCCTGTCAGTCCACAAATTCACTTCATTACAAAATAGAACTCAACGTATTTTCCTGGATGTCGTAAAACATTCTCATCACATACCACAATCATGGGACACACGTATATTTTAGAGACAAGCATTTTAGAGAAATGATTAAATGCTTTAAACATTCCTCTCTAACTGATCTACATTTACAACCTGGATTTTTCAGAAGATTTTGAAAGGTTTTCTTTGTTTAGTACAATACACTTTCATTTTGCCTGGCAAGTCTTCTTGAAATAGCCCAGGAGGACAGATAGATATTATTATTATTATCATTATTATTATTATTTCTAGTGATGCCATGCCAAGACTTTGAGAAGCATTTCGAATACTTATGTCACTGTTAGGATTAAAAAGGAAAAATTACTACATTTGTCTGCGGCTTATCGATGCACCTACGTGTCTGTGTTCCAAACCAGGAGAGGGCGACAAACACGCATGCATGATGTGTCTACTGAGCTGACATGGCGCAATCAAGCAAATGCAAGATTTCCCAAATTGACAACATTTTAGATGTTTCTCCCAACAAGGTATTTGCATATGAGCTAACATTCACATTTTAATTGATCAATTATTGTTCCCTTTGTTGTTGATGTGTAATGTAAAGCCACAGGGATTATCACATTAAAGAACCGTTATAGTACATACATATAATACTACAGTTATTACTTTATTTTCTTTTATATGTCTACCTGACTGATATTCTGTGTTAAGGAGAGGCTTGTGCAGGTTCATGGAACATCCCACCAAAGATTATTACAGATGTGGACACTTTTGTGATTAACAGCGAATTTATCCATTGTGAGAATCAGTGTTCATCATGTTCAAGATCCCTCTCTGCAGCACAGCCATCTGTATCCTATTGTTACACACACACACACACACACAAAAGCAAAAATGGAATCACTAGACTAATGCAGAATTCCAAAGAGCCTGTTTACATTATTCCCTGTAAATGTAGTTTAGTATTTATTAACTAACTTTTGGTCCACACTGATTTCTCACAAACTTGAAAACACTTTCCTAAGTACACCTGTGATCTGATGTCATCTAATAGCAGCTATAACTTATCATTTTTAAAGGCTAAATGGATATTGTGATACTCTGAAGAGCCCAACGATACAAAAAAACTTCTACTACATTTACTTCTACAGTAATTATTAGCATTAGTGTACCTACAGGATATTAATTTAGGTAGACATAAAGATCAATTTAAAGTTAATACTGCTGAAATTCAGTTTATTTTTAGCGGGATTTGGGTGTGTGTGTGTGTGTGTGTGTGTGTGTGAGACTACTGGAACAATGGAGACTCGAACACTGCTTTTGAATAAAGATATCTGTATAATTACTGATGTACCACCAGCCCTTTTATCAA
>JAOVVB010048056.1:0-14826 GCA_028570985.1 Heterobranchus longifilis
ACCAGGAAGTCCACCCGTCTTTCCTGCGTCCCGGTGCATGCTTGATACAGCACATGTGCATTCATTGCTGCCATGTCGATCATGTTATAGAACACGGCAACTGGCCAGCGCCGTGTTCCTGAGCGGACAGTGTACTTCCGCACCATCTGGTCCATCACATCCACGCCACACTTTGTGGTGTTGTAAAGGGTGACAGTGTTCGGCTTCCTTTTGGTGGTATTATCAGTCTGAACCACGCTGTGCATGCTGCTAAGATTATACGCCATCAACGTGGCAGCAGTGGTTGAAAACACCTAATAAATAAGATAAATTGTTACTTTTACACACAATGACACACTTGGAGGTGTTGATTCTAAAAATTAGAAACACATAAACATAGAACATAAACATAGAAATATATGGAGATTAATCTCCAGTTACCATCATAACTGTGTTCTGTTATTCTGCACAATCAAAAATCCTGGTTTGACATGAACACTCCTCATACTGTATATAGATTTAATGCATGTTCATACAGTATACATGTCCATCCATCCATCTGGGCCCAAATGGGGACCATGGAGGCCAATGGGAACTATTATATTTAGGTAAATGCAGCATTTGTACAGTATGACACTCACACGCAAATTCACACACTACGGGCGATTTGGGAACGCCAATTAGCCTAATCTGCATGTCTTTGGTCTGTGGGAGGAAACCGGAAGTACCCAGAGGAAACCCTCCAATCACACAGAGAACATGCAAACTTAAAACAATGCAAGGCGACAGTGCTAACCACTAAGCCACCGTGTCGCCGTTTATATACTGTAAAGGGCGTTAAAGTTCCTCTGTCTATTTCCCACAAGAGCACGTGGATAAACCTTTCCCTTTAGAATAATTTTTATTTTGAAAGCAATTCAATGGCTTCTAACAGAAGCGGTGTAATATTGTGGACCTTCGATAAAATTACTACAAGTACTACAATTCTCACATTGAGGGAAATCATAACCAGAGAAAATGACACAAATGAATACTGTACGTACCGACAGATGATTTGTTTGGGCGAATAAACCGTCTCCCATCTCCTCTATTGATTAGTCAGGACGTTTAGACTGAAACTGCTTTCAGAGAAGTCGTTTACACCGACATTACAAATGCAAAGTGCTGCAAGAGGAATCCATCAGGGATTGAATAGCCTCAGCAGGGCACTTTGATTCAAGTCAACTTAATTTGTCTAGCACTTCAAATGTATTTATTGTTACAAGTAAACAAGCAGTTATTTTATTATTAAATCTGTAGCGTACTGTACAGTATATGAGTTATCGATACAGTAAGTAACCTGTCTATAATGACTTACATTTCATCTTATTTTCAGAATGGAGGACCTGTTGATTTAAATGTTTTGACTGAGAGTTGAAGAAATGTTTGATTATCTATTAATAAAATGGATAAACACAAAAAAATATATTTTTAGGCCAAAAAAATACCACTGATTACAAAATGCACCATGTTTTCTTTACACTAAAAATTCCCCTTTCTGATAAAGCAGAAACATCTCTGAAAAAAAAGAATAATTATCCTGATTGATAATGATTATAAACATTAAGATTATATAGTAATTATTAATAATAATTAATAATAATCACTAATAATAATAATCACTAAGCTTAATTTACACATGTTCCAGAGATAAAAAACTTCCTACTACATCTAATAGCGTGTGCCATTATAAGCAATACAAATCCCGATACAGCTGTAGATGATTTAGGACAGTGCTAGCAATAGTCTTGGGAGAAAACGAGGACGAGTCATCAGCTCTGACACCAATTAAGAAATTAAGAAAATGTCCCCATAACATACATTTTGGAAAAGAGGACGATGGATTGTTTGCTTGTTTTGGGTTGTACAAAGTGTGTTTTTGTTAAACAAAAAGTTTTTAAAAAGTTTGTTTTTTTTAATTGAACAGAAGTTAAGATTAAATGATAAAAAGACAAATGCATAAAAGTGAAAAATAAACAACGAACAGGAAAGTTTACCATGTGCAGTGTTTTATCATTGTCTTTGCTGAAATCAAACCTGACTAACCTCCTAGTACAGTACGATCACCTACATGTTTATTTAAAGGGGACCTATTAAGCAAAAGTCACTTTTTCATCTTTTATTTTGGACATTCACATGGACATTGAGTGTGTGTGCATACGTATTCACAGACAAAATATAGGAAGTTTTCCATTTTCCATAAATGTGAAAAATTTAAAACAAACAAACAAACCAAAAAGGCCGGGGTGAAGGTGGGTTTTGGAGAAGCACAGGCTCATATGATGCTATAGACACTGAAACAGCGCGTTTGGAACAGGAGCAAAACAGGGAATTTGAGGAATGCCAGAATGCACGATCCGAGTTGAAACATCTACAGACACTTTTGACACTATGAGGCCTTATCTCTGCCTGAGGGGATTTGCTGCGTGTGTGTTCAGAAATAAGCAATCGATCTGTTTTCTGTCTCTCACGTTCAGATCAAGAGGACACTGAGTCAGCACATCTATATGGGTGTTATTCTGAGGTCAGTGGACACTATGGAGTTTTAGCAGCTCGCTGTTTCTCAGCACACAAGACAATGGTTAGGCCAAGGGATTAGCTTGAGGTTGTTTATTTTGATGATCGTGTGGCAGGACCAGGGGTCAGAGGTGATCTGTTATCTTGCCAAAAGTCTGAAGTTGAATCCCCTTCATCGATCGATAGATAGCATACAGACAAAGGGCATTGGTGACTCAGTGGTAGGGTTCGGCCTACCATGCGAAAAGCCCAGGTTTGATTCCCGGCCAGTGCCCAAACCCCAGCCTCTGGATGCAGTGCCGGTCCCAAGCCCGAATACAATGGGAAGGTTGTGTCAGGTAGGGCATCTGGCAAAAAAAAAAACCTGTGCCAAGTTGTTGTGCAGCTAAGTTGGTCCACTGTGGCGAAACAACAACACTGTGAAAAAGTATTTGCCTCCTTACTGATTTTTTATTTAGCATGTTTTGCACGTTTGTCACACTTTAATGTTTCAGACAATCAAACTAATTTAAATATTCGTCAAAGATAACACAAGTGAACACATCATGCAGTTTGTAAATGAAGGTTTTTGTGATTAAGTGAGATGGGTGTGGCTTGAGAAATGGCTTTATTTTCCAGACAGATAGATCTTAATTATTTTCTTTCTCATTTGTTTTTGAATTTCTTTGGATCTTGGCATGTTTGCACTCTTTAAAATGTCTTACTGCGGCTAAGAGTCTCATCACCGTCAGACCGTCATCAGACCGTACTGTCTCCTGTAAATGTCAATCGCCTATTTTACACCTCAATTCAACAGTAATTTCATCACAAGTCTGGGTTTTACTTGAACGCTCCGGTATCTACACTCAGAAAAGTATTCTTTTTATGTATTGATATGTTTATTTTACTACAAGAAATAACATTTGTAATGTTAATTAATTGTATATAATTAGTTTAACCGAAACGTTCCAATTTGTCCCATTATATTTTAGTGTACAAGTGCTTGTTTTAGATATAAGAGAGAATTGTGTGAGCACTTCGGATCTGCATGCACTGGGACTTGACCATGACCACGCTCGCTGATCCTCACAATCCTCGCAATCGCTATTAAAGATACTAATTAAACACCATCATTATCATGTCATTAACAGATTAAAACTAAGTACCCATTTCAGTTTTAGTGTTGATGCATGACTAGATGATTTGGCACTTTTTTGTAACCGTAGAAATAGATTTTATTGGCTTTATTTTATTACGATGTCAGAGTGAACTGATTATATAAATGACAGCACGTTTTGCTGTGTTTTTTTCCCCCCACAATAAGAGCTTAAAGTTCACAAATCTCAGCCTTACTAACTTAATCAGCGAACTCTCAGCACTCCACTCCTGCACATTTCCCATTACGTCTCATTCAAGTCCGTATAAGTAAAGCTGAGTCGTGATAAGAGAAGCGCCCGAGGCTGTGGGTGAACAATGAAGGCTGTACCGGCGGTGATGGACGATGTGTTAATGGCGTCATCTCGTATAAAGCCACAGGGCTTCAAACCCAATAGCAATTGCATCACACTTCTGACACCGCAACTCCATCCTTCTTCTTCTCAGTCTCTCTCTCTCTCTCTCTCTCTCTCTCTCTCTCAGTTCCCGTCTCACACTTCCTCCATCTGTGCCATTTCAGTGGTAATAAAAACAGAACAGAACTAGCTTTAGGGACTTTTATAGTGAACATTTAATTTATTA
The DNA here is from genome assembly GCA_028570985.1 of Heterobranchus longifilis. Lineage (NCBI taxonomy): Eukaryota > Metazoa > Chordata > Actinopteri > Siluriformes > Clariidae > Heterobranchus > Heterobranchus longifilis. The sequence continues at coordinate 4,252 of JAOVVB010048056.1, forward strand.
CTACATTTGCGTAAACAGTTACTTACATTCATTTGGCAGATATAGATATACTTTTTTCTATCCAAAGTGTCTCACAAACAAGGCAGGATATAATGGAGCTACAGTATGGACCAGTTGAGGATACAGTTAAGCCGAAATAAAACAAATTAATAAAATGCACACAACTTTCCTCTTAAAATAAAAGTAGTCAATCATTCAGGAGATTCACTGGATAAAGTCACTGCAAAGAAAATACCTAAGCAAAAGATTAGTGAGTGCTCCTTAGTGAATTGTGAATACACTGATCTAATTCAAGTTTATACACTTTTATTTTCATAGATTCTCACATGCCAAGATGGTGTAAAGTACTGTAAAAGCTCCAGGTACTGGAATCTTTCAGCACTCTTCCCTAATAGGTAACATGTGCATTGAGGCTGACCACTGCTTTGTGTTGTGAATACGTAAAGGAAGTTTACAGCCTCCGGTTTAGTGTTGTAATATAGGACATACTGTAGTGGTGCAGGGTTTCCAGGTCTCAGCAAAATTTCACAGCCCAACTTTATGATCCAAAATCACATAAAACTAGCCCAAACTTTTAGGGCGTTGGAAAAGAGAGAGGGTTTTTCCGTGGTTAACGTGGTGCGCATGCATTTCTCTGCAGTTCTACCTTAAAAACAGAAATGTTTCTATACATTCAGTACAATAAAGGAGATCACATGGATGCCAATATTCCCCTAATAATGGGAATCACAGCCCAAGAATAAAAGTGCATAAAAATGAATAAAAAAGCGATATAAACACCTCAGTTGGAATAGACTGGTCCAATCCGTCCCAATTGGAGTGAGGGGGTGGTGCGTAAACCTTTGATAATTCGTTCATTAGGTACAGTAAATGTTAACCATGCATATATTTTGAACTGCTAGTTTTTGTCTTGTTGTCTTCTCTCTGTGCATGTTTGCGCGTGTCGGGGTAACATTAGGTGACGTGACAAGTTTCCCGGGAGGAATTTTTTAAATTCCATTCCTGATAAGTAAATTTCATGAAATTGATTCTCTCTCATCAGTCTTTAGTTTAAACTAACATTCACTGGGTCACTGGCTGAGGAATGAGTTCTGACTGTCTTGCACAGAAGCAAAGCCTCAAACCAGTAATAGCTGAGACTGAATTCTTGTAACCAATTACACGCAGATTAAACACAACTTTGCACAGGTCAAAAGAAACTTCACATTCTCATTGAATGCTTCAACCAAGTAAAGCCACATCTAATCAGAAATTTTTATTATATTCATGTAAACATAGTTAATGGTTGCACATACAGTTTCCCTTTGTTGGCAGAAATTGATTCATTACATTTATTCAAGATTATTTGTTTCAAGACAAGATCTCGATGGACGTTGAACATTTTGAAACGAGGTTTTACTCAGATTAGCTTTTCCATCGACAAATTATACAAAGACAGATTCGAATATAGTTGCAAGCAACGATGAGCGGGCCCAAGCACCCTGCTCCATCGCCACCCGGGTGCACCACACAACCTGTTCGTCTTTTGAGAGTGTTAAGACCTACAAAAAGCCATCGCCACCCAGGTGCACCGCACAACTAGCACACTTCACACAATATGATGTAATGTTGGGGGGAAAAAAAATCCTTAGGGAAACAAGAGGGTCCTTCACACACCCTCTAGTGCTTGGGCCCTAACTAGACAGAAAAGTGACTTTGGTAAACGTGGGTGGGGGGTTCAGGAGGTTTATAAACAACTCCAGTCCACAATTCATACGTCCACAATCTGAACCAGAGGGCAAATCCAGAGAACATTCCAATTTCAAGGGAAGGGTCAAAAACACAGAGTTAACAATCACAGTACGAATGACTCCAAACTTCCACAGACAATGTGGGTCTTGTATAGTCTATTAACAGGAAATTAAGTAGTCCATTAAAGTCCGTGGGAGGGACGCCTCTACTGACGGGGAGGTGTATTGAACTGAAGGGATGTGACGCATTTCAACTGGCTCGGTGATAGCAGTTGAACTACAGCATAAAACCATAATAAGTTCAAATGCATTGTGCAATACTGCGCACCAACTCAACTGCAAACGCGCCCTCTTGTGGTGTACCAGCTAATTGATACGTGAGCTTTGGAGAAATATTATGCAGAACATTATCGGTCAACAGATTTTTTTATTGGTTAATAAATCTAAAATAAAATCGATGATTAATCTATAACACCCCTAGTTTATATGAATAAATAAATAAATGAATACCTTAACTGCTTTATTGTTTTGGAAAATTTAGAAAATCTGAAAAATCACACTAGCTATTTTTATGAGTATCATGCTAGCTTGACTAGCTCCGAGTGACAATGGAGTATATATTTTGTGAAACAAAGTAATTAAAGTAATAATACATTTTTTAAGCTCTTGAATTCCCTTTTAATGGATAAGACAGTGTAACATAGTGTGTGTTGAGTGACACAGGAATGGCTTTTAAAATGCTAATCAATGCTAATCTGAGGGCGTTAATCTTCCCTCCGTACTGTTTCCTTCTACGTGTAGCATCTCCTGTTAATGCAAGTCTGAGTCTGGTGTAAATTATGTGCTCAAAAAAAAAATCACCAGACTCTTTATCGATCAGTTCTTGTTAGAGGTCTCTACATTGTAGCTTCTTCATATTTAGATGTTTGTATTATACTTATACTTAAAACACAATTTTATACTAGAAAGATACACAACCTTAAATAAGAAAGTAAACAGGTTGTTTCATTGCTCAAAGAAGTCGACAAGAGTTTCGAAGACGAACACAAATATGTATACTGCGAGCAACTATGCTATGCAAATCGATGCAAATTTATGCAGCACTTTACTCTAAGAACAGATGGATGAATATTTTCCTGGATGCTTTGCTGAGCCGTTTTTATCCAGTAAACAGGCTTCACTACATTATATCAGAATAAAATAATCTTCATGGACTTAGCCATGAGCAGTTCGCATTTAGTTGAATGTCAAGAATAAATGAGCTAAAGATATGTATACTGTACGTTCAAAGTCAAACAACCCAAAGGAGGTGAGGTAGATTAAAAGGAGGAGAAATGATTGATCACTCTGAGCAGCTGAGCGCTCACACACATTATACACACTTATGCATTCATTCACACACACTACAGTGAATTTGCGAACGCATATTAGCTTCATCTGCATGTCTTCGGACTGTGGGAGGAAACGGGAGAACCAGGAGGAAACCCACCAAGCACAGAAGAACATGCAAGTTAGGTAAAAGCTGTAACTTTAAATGTTCGGACATGAGAATTAGGAGTTTGTGACACTAACTTGTGGAACAAACTGTTATTCCACAACATTAAACTGCTGAGATTGTTCCATAAACAACCCATTTTTAAATGGTATCTTTAAGCACTTTGCAGGATACCAATTGTACTTTCCGCGTGTATATAAAATTAAGTACAGTACACAGATTGTTTCACATCTGTAGGAGCTGCAGGAGGTGAAACCCTAAATGTCTTGTTGCTGTAAATGACGTTCTGTACTTCTTCCTTTTTTTTATCCGACCATATTGCATATCGTACTCGCTGTGGTCTCTGTCTCAAACAATGAAATTAAAAATGTGTAAAAGTTCTCTCCAGCTCCCAGTAGAGTTGGTCTATTTACTATACACAGACTCTGAGCACACACTCCATCCCGAACCTCTCTGTTTACAGTCAGGACATTTAGATCGAAGCAGTGACCCCCGTTTAGGAAAGGGGGGAAAAACATCACCATGTGGCACTGCTGATTCCTGGGCTCTCATTGATCAGAAGGTGCTGATTGATGTTATAATTATAGCAGGATTTACAATCCACGTACTCAAAGCCTAATATGAAAGCCTAATAATAAATGGCTAATTTCTTTTTTCAAAGCAAAGGTTTTAATTAAAAGCAAATAAGCAAATAATTTTTGATATGGTGACAATTTCTAAAAGAAAAATTGAAATATTGTAGCGCTTATGGCAGGAAGGAAGGAGTCTCCAGTGTCATCACTTTGAGTATTTTTTTTAGGACATTATCATGAGGATTTCCGAACCAGATAATGCTAAACGTATTTTCCCATAGGAAATAATGTCAATGCAGATAATCCGTTCCAGCCTCCCAAAAATATTACCAATATTACCCATTTCCAACACTATTATCATATTTTTGCATACAAAAACAATCAAAAGACATGTAAATTAAGTAAGATACGAAATAACCTCACTTAACCTTAATTTATAATTCCTCTCGACACCGCCTGCTTTAAAAACCAAACTGAAAACAACTCCCTTTTTTCTCTTGCTACTGTCCTTCTACTGTAATTATTTATTTTTTTTGCTTGGCTTACCACTGACGCAGTTTTGATCGGCTCCTGGACATACACGCAACTTCGCCGGCGTCCGGTTCGGCGTTTGGTCGCTCATATAGCGAAAATGCTCCGTATGCCGAGACAAATTCCGTGTAAAATTTCAGTTCTCATGGCGAAAATGCTTAAAGCGGGGTGTCCATACTGTATGTCGAGGGACCACTGTATTCATACACAGTGGTGAAAAAGGAAGTAAACGCTTGCTGTTATTGTAACATAATTAACTACAGTATGATAACAGTAACACAATAATTCTACCATCAATTACAATTCTATAACTCCACGCCACTATTCCTTCACACAGGCGGAGATCGAGTCTGCTAATTGCCAGCAAGCGTTTTCATTGCTTTTCCGTGTGTATTCTCTTGCTGTTTGAACGTCCAATATTATTTTTCTTTCTTTTGGCAGCTTAAATGTAGCCCTGAGCTCCTGGTAATTTTTCACAATGATCTAATCCGATTACTCTTCATTGTGTAACCGAATCACATCGACTTTTTCTTGCTTTTACACAAAATACACCGTTCCATCATGTGCATTTACTTTCTCGACTCCGCGCTAAAGTCAGAAATAGCTGAATAAAGTATAAATACTTATCAGAACACTAAATCAGGTTAAACTGGGTAGATTCAGTAAAGAGAGTGAAGAGAAACTGATTCGGATGAGGATATTTCGAATGCCAGGGAATGTTTCAAGGTGCAGTTCGAAAGGTTCAAGCCACGTCCATAAATACTTCATGACAGCTAATGTCAGAGGAAGCTACGGGACATGCTTTGATGCAGTGATATAAAAACTCACATACTGTAATACCTTAAGGGCGGTCACTGGTGGCCTTGATTTCTGAATCTGAAATATCTTTAGCTATTTAAATGCCTCTTTTGATATACACGAATATTAGAGATAATAATTAATATCAAAAGCACCACATGTTTCAAGTGTAAAATTGATTTTTTTAAGCAAAAAGAAAAAGAAAATATATCAATCTGTATGCTCTGTCAAACAAGCTTAGGCATCATTTCAAGAGTTTACGCCAAACATTGCAATCATTCATTTATCACCTCTAAATCAATAGCCCTCAGGCTCCTAACCTGGCACATCATCCACCACATGGACACCAATTACGCTGTTCATCCAGCCAAAGTAGGATCGCATTCAAGCCATCGTGTCCGTTCAGTCTGAGAGGACGTGCATTTAATCTCAATTCATTTTAAACCAATTTGCAACAAATCTGACAATTATGCTTGCACTACAGACGAGACTTTTTTTATTAAAAAAACCCCCAAAAACATAATTAAACAAATGCAGAATCCAATAAACAACCCCCTCCATTTCTCTTCTACAGTATGTACAGTACAATGTCTGGTCTATTGGATGTAGATAAGCAAATATGTATTTTGTACTTTGATTATTTAATTTAAATGTTTCTCGTTTCTTAAATAGCCATGTCCAATGAAGTATCCGTGTGAATGTTATGGTGTTTCAAAAGGGTCATGGCTTGCATAAAATCAACTTCACAGAAGATATGTGGTCATACGGAGCGTGGGGGCCGCCAGACCGAGCGTGATCAAAGATTACTGAAACTTTTGGTGAAGTTGCATCATGAAAAAAGGACAGCAGAAATCAGAGCTACTGTATATTTAATAGTGAAAGAAACAGTATTTAGACAAACTAATGCAACTCAGGATGAAAGTAAGTGTTTCGATGTTTCACATAAGGTTGTTGAAACAATGCCACAATAAAAGGCAGTTCACCTAAATATTACATTGTGTGATGTCTAAATATTAGACTGTGTGTGTGTGTGTGTGTGTGTGTGTGTGAGTGTGAGCTGAGTGCATAAAAAGATAACTTGCATAACAGGATAATAATCTGTGTGCAACTTAAAAGATGATAAATCTTGTATAAACTGTTTACATTTATGTCTCTGGAAAACAAATGACAAGAAAGATGAAGTGAAAATGAAAGTGTTGATAAAACAAAATGAATAGTGTTATATTTATAATTGTGCGTAATTATAATTTGATTTCATTTCATTTACACACTGACTTTCCAGGATGAACCACTTCCAGGGAACAATCTGCTGGTTCAATAAAAAGAACAACATTAGCCCGTCAGAAATGTTGACTATTTACATTTAAAAAAGGAATTTAAAAAAATTATACTCAGAAAACTCATAAAAAACCCCACTGACACCATATTTCCTGTAAAAGAACTGTGGCGTCCTTATACAATCACTCAATGCCACAAAAACATCTTCGGATCTAATTGGATTTTAATTAAAGCACTTTCCATTAAAGGCCAATGTGTTAAAAAATGAAATGAAAAAGTCCTTCTTGCCTCTGCTATTAAATTACACGCATGAGAACGTTTCTGCTAAAAGGCGAACGGAGATTGCAAAACAACAGTAAGACATTTCGGTTTGTCGGTCAATGACCGAGCAGCTGTGAAAACTGTTGCTTTATGTTCTCTGAAGCTGATGTGGGGCCTTTTAAAAAAACATTGTTATATAACTGACGGGAAGGAAAAAAAAAACATTCAGAAAACAGCAGAAATCCTTGGATAAGCCTCTGATTCCATCCATCAAACAAAACAGACCAAGAGTGATACTGTACATTAAAATGGAAACTCTTCAAAAATAAGTCTAAAAGGAACACTTAGACATTTACGTCATTTATCAATCATAAAGTCATGTAGATGCAGGTCAAGAGCTTTACTTAATGTTGTTGTGACTTTAACCATGGCATGGTTGATGGAGTCAGAGAGCTGAATTGGGTTTGGGTTTGGATTGGGTTTTTTTGAAAAGCTGAGATCTTCTAAGATTCTGTGTAGATGGTTTAAACAGAATGGTGGGAAAAAACATCTAGTGAGCAGCAGTTCCACAACTGAAAACTTCAACACATTATGTGAACCTGGAAGGATTGTGCTGAAGCGCCAACTTTGTAGAAAGAAATGTGTTTGGAAGAAAATCATGAATGGAGAGCACTTAAACACTTGGTGAAGTTGCATGGGGAACAAATCAGCAGTAAAAGCCAGAGCGATGTTTAATAGTGAAAATAAAAGCATTTCCATACATACACACAGTGTGATGAGAACTCACAGGATTGGGACTAAACAGTCGACCATTCCAATGGAATGGTCCATTGGAAAAACACTTGTTAGTGAGACTCATTAGAAAAGAGCTTGAATTTGCTATAGGGAGAATAAAGACTGGACTTTGGGGCGATGGAAAAAGGTCATGTGACTCATCCGATGAGTCCAGACTGACCCGATTCTAAAGCGATGGACACGTCAGGATAAGAATGGAAGCGCATGAAGTGATGCACCCATCATGCGTAGTGTCCACTGTACAAGCCTCTGGAGGCAGGGTTATGAACAGGAATCTTAGAGTGGACAGAGACTGTATAAGTATTCTACAATATATAAGGATGATCCGATCCTCATAAATAAACCGCTCTTATCCAAGATGTAAGGATGGCAGTAATTTATCTCACAATCAGTGTAACACAATCACCAGCCATTATGAGTTTTTCAATATGCTAGTCACAAAAATAAAATGATAGTGAAATATATTTATAAGTTGTTTTATAAGTGTATAAGTTGTTTTAATGTCATTGTTCATTTGTGGACATAAAACACTGCTCATCTGATATGTAAAGCAAACTAAATCACTATACTGTAATCCTTTAATTGTATATGTTCGTTGCTTCTTTTGTTGCTTATAGAAACTTAAATAATGCAATAAGGAAAAAAAAAGGAAACATAAGCACTTATATTGTTTATCTTGCTTACACAGCAGAATTCCCAGCGCTTGAACACACCGCAGTGTTTAATAACACACAGCACTAAATAAAACCACAGCGATAAATATAATTGTTGAATGAATACCCAGAGTTATTAAACTGTACAATATAAGCCAACCTGGTGTTAATTGATTCTGCACTGGCATGACCTGGCATTTGGTTACAACAAAGCATAATTAAAAATTGGGGACTTACTTCAGTCTTAAAGGTAAATATACCCAAGTGCACTATTTCTTATGGTACTTGTAAATATTATACCATTAGTGTGATAGTTCTACCTGGGAACCATTTATACAAATGGTCCTTAAGGAATGATATGCACTAAAATATTAAAGTTGTACAGTTTGGTACCTTTGTTTCTAAGAGTGTTACTGTACATACGTCCAACAATGGTTAATTAATCGGCGTAAAAAGTAACTTACATTTCATGTGATAATATGTTTTTAGTGATGTGATCATACGTGAAAATCTGTGAGCCATGCAAGGAAACACATGCAGAACAAAAAAAAGAAAGCTTATGTAAAGCTAAAGAGACTCATTACTGTACTGTAATTTTTGTGTTGTTTTTATTTACTATGTATTTTATATTACTGTACTGCAGGTGTTTCTGCAGGTGTCTATTAAACATTTATTGATCGGTTGTATTTATTTATTTACTCATCTATTTATTCTATGTGTATTTATCATGTATTTATTTATTACTGTACTATATGTGTTTGTTGTAATTATTTATTAAGAATATTTTTTACTGTACTGTAAGTGTTTGAAGTAGGTCGAATTTATATATCGTGTATTTCTTCATAACTTTGTGGTGGTTCTTTATTGTATTAACTATTAATTAGGTTTTAATTTATTAGTATACTGTAGGTGTCTGTTGTAATTATGTATAAAGAATTTCTTTATTGTCGTATAGTTTTTTTTAATATTTGTTTATTCTGCATGTATTAAGTACTGTACTGTAGGTGTTTATTAATGGTTTATTTATTACTGCATTTTAGGCATTTATTGTGTTTATTTTACCATGTACAGTATTTATTTATTACTGTTATGTTGTAATGTAGGTGTTTGGTGTATTAGTTTACTTGGTATTTATTCATTTATTTATTAATGTACTGTTTTGTATACTGTACTGTAGGTGATTTATACTGTGTATATATATTATGTTACTGAACTTCATGTTTATTTATTTATTACTGTAGGCGTATTAGTTTATTCTGTATTTATTATTACTGTAGGTGTTTTTTATTTAGTATTTATTTATTATTGTACTGTAGGTGTTTATTTAATTTAATATGCATTTATTTATTACTATATTGTGTTTTAAAATGTAGTATTTATTACTGTACTGTAGGTGTATATTAAGAATTAATTTATTACTGTACTGAGGGTGTTTATTGTATCCATTTAATATTTATTTATTACTGAACTGCATTTGTTTATTGAATTTATTATGTATTTCTTTATTACTGTACTACTTTAGGTGCTTATTCAGCGTTTATTCATTGTATCTATTTAGAATGTATTTACTGTATTACTGTACTTTTGGTGCTTAATAAGAATTTATTACTGTACAGTAGATGTTTATTATAATTTATTTTTTACTGTACTGTAGGTGTTAATTGTATTTATTTCATATTTATTTGTTTATTATTGAACTACATTTTTAAAATGTATTTATTGTGTATTTATTTATTACTGTACCACTGTAGGTGCTTATTAAGAATTTATTTATTACTGTACTGTAGGTGTTTATTAGAATTTATGTCACTGTTCTGTAGATATTAAGTATTTATTAATTTATTACTCAGCTGCATGTGTTTATTGTATTTATTGTGTATTTATTTTTACTGTACCACTGTAGGTGCTTATCAAGAGTTTATTTATTACTGTAGGTGTTTATTGTATTTATTTTTACTGTTCTCTAGGTGTTTATTAAGAATATATTGATTACTGTACTGTAGATGCTTAATGTATCTATTTAGAATTGATTTATTACTGTAATCTAGGCGTTTATTAAGAATATATTTATTAATGAACTGCATGTTTTATTGTATTTTTTTGTAAATGTATTAATTACTGTACATTATGTGTTTGCTGTGTATTTATTTATTACTGTATAGGTGCTTATTGTATATTGATTGATCACTTTACAGTTGGTGTTTATTGTGTATTGGTTTATTATTGTACAGTATGTGTTTATCGTGTATGTTTATTACTGTACAGTAGGTGTTTATCTTGTATTGGTTTATTACTGTACAGTAGGTGTTTATATTGTATTTGTTTATTGCTGTACAGTAGGTGTTTATCTTGTATTGATTTATTACTGAACAGTAGGTGTTTATGTTGTATTGGTTTATTACTGTACAGTAGGTGTTTATATTGTATTTGTTTATTGCTGTACAGTAGGTGTTTATCTTGTA
>JAOVVB010048067.1:0-14826 GCA_028570985.1 Heterobranchus longifilis
CGTCATGTAAACAAAGAGGCTGAGAACAACACACAGAGAGGGCGTGTGACGTCACGCTCTTCTCCAGATGAAATTACACCACAAGTTCTTTACATAGCAATGTTTTTCATTCCTGAAATCTAAAAAGAATGAATTTCGCCTATTGCTCCTTTAAGTAAATACTTTGGATTACTTTTGGAGTACAACACATTCCTGACAGTGTCCTGGCTGTGCGCCTCCTCTCACATTGTGGTGTGGCAGGTGCGCTGCACATGCACAAAGTGTTGCACAAAAATCTGTTGATGGGAAATGTGAATTTTAGAGCAAATAAAACAAAATCGAACTAGAAGGCCAGACCTCCACCAAGGCCATGCCTTATCTCGCAATGTTAACAAAAGTGAAAAATGATTTGTGTATCCGCCCAGTGATTTGGAGCCACCCATGATACACCCTGCCACCAAGTTTGATGAAAATCAGGCCGGTAGTTTTTCCATAATCCTGCAGACAAACAGACAAACAAACCAAACTGAAAACATAACCTAGCAGAGGTAATAAAGTAACCTATTTTTAAAGACAGTAACTGTATTCAGAATACCACCAATGTAAACTGTAACAGAACTCATATTTGTAATTTTTTTTTTTTTTTTTTTAAACCTACGTACTCACATTACTCCACAGCCCTGCTTACGAATTGAAACCCCATCTTCTTCTTATTGTTGTTTAATTTCTATAGTTTATTGATGCTCATTCAGACCTCTGCATGATCATCTGTCACCAGGTTGCCATTATAGACCGTCCCTGGTTGCCATGGAGATGGCTGTAGATTTGTCAGTGTCGCTGCAGGTGGGACCAGCGAGACTCCAGGTTTCAATATTAGTGTCACGCCTGAAGTTTATCTATTTTTCAAACACTTTGAACCACAGCGTGATTCTTTTTTTTTTTTTTTTTTTTTTTAACAATTTCAATATCACATTTCTTTAAATTGCTGCGCTCTTGTGACTTAAAACATGTCATTTCCAGCAGGACAAACAGGTTGTGGATGTGTGGGAATATGCACCCAAAGCCCATGAAGTATTCATGTTTCCCTCTGTCAAATGTCTCACCAGAGACACAGTATCAGCCTTCCCTGGGCCCCATCAATAGAGTGAAATTAATACCACCTTAAGTATCTTTAGGGCAATCTTTCTTTTTCAGAGGCAATGAGATTACATGTATCTCTATTGACTTGGTGTTATACAGTATGTAAGCGATCTATTTTAATAGGATTAAGGCATGTTGTATGAGTACCAGGACTCTTAATGTGTGAGCAGCAGTGTGTCCACTGACTTGTCTGAACCTTTTGGCTCAAGAGCTAATGTTGTCTACTCACGATTACCCGAGCCTCGCGAGCGCCACGCGGCCAATCGAATCATACAGCACTAATTAACTTCCAAGACTATGCAGAGTCATTTCATTACAAATGCTGTTTCCCTTCATCATATCTCTCCTGCTTTGTTTCAGCAATCAGTCTCTGGAAGATTGAAAACTAAATTGAGTTTGTGCGTAATGCACCTCAGCCGCCGGCGAATGCTAATTTTGCTGTCAGCGAGTAAAACAACACTGAGTGAAAAAAAACACTACCTGTGCATGAGACTGTGCAGCAGCACTGATAGGAATATCCTTTTCATTAATATAAAGTGCTCCAACGCTGCTTTGACATCGCTGCTGTATTCAGAAGTTGATACATTTATGATTTATTTTGCCTAAAATAAACACGGTCCCCTTGAAATTGTAATTTGCAACAGCAAATATGTTTAAAGAGAAATACTGCCTCAATTTAGTTTTTTATTGACATGATGAGAAAAGTTTTCCATGGACGTATTTGCAAAAGGAAGGACAGATTTCACCTCGGGCTCCAAAAAAATGCTACAGGGCCGGCCCTGGCTAAAACTACTCTGAATCTTTTAAATTAACTGAACAAAATAATTCCAATCATCAAAGTGATTTGTAATTTATATCTCTAGTACAAGAAGGTTACAAAACACACTGCCAGTGAACAGCTGTCAGCCAGCAATCACATTTCCTTTAAAGCAAAGTTGAAAAAAGTATATGCGTCATTTGTTGGACAGAGAGTCGAGCGTTGATATACGGTCTGTAGAGACACAGAGCCGTGTGATTGTCTCCAGTATAAACTGGTTTTGAGTGCTGTTAGAGCTGCAGGACAGTGTGACTGAGCATCCTGACCGCCGGTCAAGTAGCCGAGTCTGACGACTTAATTAAGGTCACGGGCTGAGAGCACAGTTTGCCCATCCTCTGCCTCATTAACATACCTCTTTGTTCAATATGCTGATGTGAGGCAATGATTTACAGTTAATCAGCTTCACAGCGTTACACCTCTGATCATGCTTAAGTGTATATGGAAATAGGCTCTTTTGAGATTTCATTTAATCAGATATTTTGTTTTGTGATGCCCAAAACACACATTTGCCAGAAGCATTATCTGTAACATTTTACGCAGGCACTCTCACTCACAAACAGCTTGCACTCTCCATCACTGGAGCGTTGAGCTCATTTAGCCAGCACTGAGAGAAAGGTGATAGCTGACAGTGTGAAGTAATCTGCTCTATTGATCATGCTGTCAGGGAGTGACTTCAGTAACTGCAAAAGCAAACACAGCGAGCGTTAACCCTTTACGCTGAGGCACAGGAGACAGACAACAGAAGGTTATACAAATGATACCAAAACATTAAACGTCCCACATTGTAAAAAGTGAGATTTCTACTTCTTGTTTTATTATATAGCAGGTGTAGGTGCTATAAATTGCTCCAAATACACAGAGAAATGCACACAGCCTGTCAGAAACTGTGCCTTTAAACGAGCTGTACGGATGTGATGTCACAACTATACTATATATAGGTAGAAAGGGCCGTTACAGTTATTCTTTGGCTACAATGATGGTGCAGTGACGCCAAGAGCGCAGATGCGGAAGACCCCGAAATGCTGACCAATCAGAGCAGACTAGGCTTTTTTTTTTGGACGGGGGCTTAAAGAGACAGGCGCTAAAACAGAGCGTTTCAGACAGAGGGTGAATACAGGTATATTCAGAAAAATAATATGTTTTTTGAACATTAAAGCATGTAAACATGTAGTTAAAACCCAACATACAAGTATGAACCTGAAAAAGAGAATATAGGGACCTTTAAAGTGTTTTAAACGTTAAATATGCTTTCATAACATCACACTTCCCTCCCTCTGTGTGATTTTGGGTTGGTCCTGCAGCGTGCTTTTACCTGTAAGGAGAGGAGTGTGCTGCGGGGATCATTTACTGACACTGGCGTCTACGGTTTTGGAGATCAGAGGGTGAATCCCGAGGGGGTGTTGATGCAGACTCGCGCTTTGGTTTGAGGATCTGTATTACGTTGCTCCGTCAAGCCCCTCTTCCATCAAGTTCAGGGAAACGGAGCCCGTTGTTACCCATAAGCCCATGTGTCATTGAATATTTATCATGTATCTGATTTGAGGGGGAGAGATTCCTGAGATGTGGCAGCCCCCCCCCCCCCACCTCCCTGAGGCCTGCAACTCAACACCCTGTAATAGAAGCCCTAAAATGTGGCTGTCATTTTCTGCCTCTGGGACATGGTTAATTAATTACATGTTGGCCTCTACACTTAACTCTCTGAGCAAACCTCTCCACGTTATTTCACAACTTTGTCCCTATACTCTGCCAGTGTGGTACAGTGTACTACTGTATGTATTCATCTGAGAGAATACAAAATGTAGCCCAAATCCTGAGAAGACACCGAGCAGCCGGGACATTTCCTTTGACTGTCAGCCGACATACTGTATCTATCTCTGCGGCGTTATTGATGTAAAGAAAACAGATGACGGAGAATTCACAGCGAAAACACTGAAACCTGTGAAAACGTGTTGTGATTGCTGAAAGCATTGGAAACAGGGACAGTAAACAAACATTGTGACAAAGCAAAAAGTAATAGATGTAACATATATGGGCCATCTAGCTTATGCAATTTTGCAGCCTCTGTTTTTGTTTTTCTTTTAAATTCAAGAAAACAAACAAATGGATAAATCAGATTTAGCATAACAAGACTGAAAGTCTACAGCCATGCTAGTACAGCAGTGCTTTGAGCTAATGCTAATGTCATTTTGGGCCAATGCCAATATTTAATTTTAAAGCCTTTATCTGCTGATACAGATGGCATGTTGATATCATTGCACATCCCTAATATTTTGAATATTTGCTCACTTTCCTCACATTTGAGACAGAAATTCAACCGGTCATTCTTACCACGTAAAATCAGGGTTGGAAATCAGCACCAGCCATCAGCTAAAATGCTGGTAAAATATGCAAGTGGCTGCTAGATTTGGTTCACTCACCAGCCAAAAAAAAAACAATGCTAATCTATTGAGTGGCTGGAAAAATTTGCAATCCACCAGCCACAGCGGCAGGTGTACAAAAATGGTAATTTCCAACCCTGTGTAAAATATTATTTTACTCTGTGGCCTGTTTTTAAGGCACAAAGCGGGGATGTCTGGTCACCATACATTATATAGACATGTAGGATTCCAGTAAGAAACATGCTATCTTCACTTTATAGGGACTATTTTTTTACAGCAAAACGAACGTTGTGACCCGGTGCAAGCCAGTGGAAATAATGGGTTTCAGAGCGCAACTGTGCCGTTGACGTGATTGGTCTGAAAGGCCCATAATGGAGTTCACCTTTTCTTTTTTCCCCCCCTTGTATTTAGTTTAGTTTTCTTATCTTTTTTTCTCATGGGTATTATTGCCTTGGGCCGTCCCCAGACCTGTAGGAGGGAGGTGGCCCAATGCAGGTCATCTCTTCTCATATTGGGGGCCGCCCCAAGACCCTGTGGGAGGGAGCCAGTCCATTACGAGTGAGTTATTACATTGTTGTTATTTTTCTTTTCTTTCTAGTTTCTCTGTTGTTTGAAGAGACTCAACAACAAGTGTCGATCTGAGCCAGTAAGCTGATCGAAATGCCAGAATACTACAGATATGTTATTTTCAGTTCTTCACAGCATGACTACCAGACAGACACTAAATGACGCAGCGTGTGTGCAGCGTGCGGATGTCGTCACACTGTATGTGTAGCACACTGTTAGCACGGAGTGTGTTTGATGTACTTTCACTCCTGTGCGTTTCAGTTAGAGCCGCTCCGGTGTGGAGGAGATCGATTTTCTGCAACAGGAACATTAGCGATTCTCGAGCCAAGGGTATTAAACTCAAATCATTGTGTTCTATTGTTTGGCATGTCTTATTGATTATCTCCTGGGTTTCACTGGCGAGAGTGAAATATTGTAGCCTCAACAGTCCTGCACACAAAGAATTGGATCCATTTGAAAACAAATAACTCGTGCAAAGTGATACAAAATATCTGTTTAGATGTAATCTTTTCATTTGTGCTGTGTTGGTAAATAGACCTGAAATAGCATGCACCGCCAGGTTTATGGGATGCTTTATAGGCTGCATTAAATGAAATGTAGTCGGCCCATGTGTTGCTGCCCTGCGGCTGCCCTGTGGTCAGATTTACAGTGCGAGGAACGAACTGACAGCAGCATCACTGCTACATGTTAATACAGCAGCGTTTTGCAGTCAGACGACGACAGCAAAAGAGGGGAAAAAACTGTTCAATTATTGATCCGCTGGCTCAAATCCCTCATTATTTCATAGTACCTGTTAGGGGGCAGTCCCTGAGGACGTGACGGCAGAGTCTTCACAGCAGACGCACCGTGCATGGTAACTATGATGAAACCCTGTTCAGCTGAAATCAATATTCTGATCCATGAGTCACTCTTGCTGTTCCCTCTCTTGAATTAGACACAGCAGGTACGGAGAGAATGTGTCCTTTTTTTTCTGAGGTGCAATCAGTCTCACCGAGAACAAAGATTTTTCCAAATATCGCGTCATTGCATCATCCTGGTGGATGTGATGAAACTGACCTTTTCTACAAAATGCAAATTTGAAGAAGACATTTAACCGATTTTAAATTGTAGAATTGTCACCTCCCTAAAATTACTGTAATTTGTCTTGTTATCTACAGTATGTTACACCATCTAATTATGCTGATTTTAGTGCAGCAAACAGCAGTTTTGTCTATTGTTGTTGCTACACTCATCACTGATTCATTGTTTTTAATGAATTTTAAATGTGAGGCCTGTCAATACTGCGAATCATCGGGGAGATAAGAGAAGTACAAAAGCTCTGTCCCTATAGCAGCACAAACAAAGCAACAAAGAAATATTAGTGGTTAGGCGAAACTAAAAACTCAAAGTATACATCCAATACATTTTTGTAGATGGTTTCTACAGATGGTTTCTGTCATGTTAGGTAGTTCTATTCACACTGTGTTCATTTTTCTGATAAGTTTCATTTTAATTTGTTATTCGATGCTGTAAAAACGGAGTGAGACGGAATGATTGACAGCTGTGTTTGACTTGCGATTGGTCGGGCGGGTGTATGGGCGGGACTTTCGATACCGCCTGATCACTACATGTGCAGACTCTGGCTCCAAAATTACAAGATGGCGGCGGCCGTATCCGGGATGTTTTGGCTTCAGTTTTGTACAGATGGAGAAAGTGGACACGCATCGTCTATCTTTATGGCCTTTCTCCTAAATGCAAATTGAAGAAAAAAACATTTTAAATTGTATAATTGTCACCTCCTTACAATTACTGTGATTTGTCTTGTTATCTATGTTACACCATCTAATTATGCAGATTTTATTGCAGCAAACAGCAGTTTTGTCCATTGTTGTTGCTCCACTCATCACTGATTCATTGTGTTTAATGAATTTTAAACGTGGACCTGTCAATACTGTGAATCATCTGGGGGAAAAGATAAAGCTCCGTCCCTATTGTAGCACAAACAAAGCAAAGAAACCCATTATTTGACACAAAAGTTAAAACAATAAACTTTCTATATTATGTACAGATTGGTGAGCTTTTCTGCACTCTATTCATCTAATGTGCTTTGTTTTTCTATCAGTGTGACATTTACTGCATGGGCGTCATTGAATGTGTCACTCCGAGACACTGTTTCCGTGACGGATGCATTTGGAGTCAAAACGAAGCATGAATTTATTACCCTGAGCGCTTATATTACAGCACAAACAACACGTATATTTGACAGTCGACACTCGATTGTCTTGTGTAGATGTGAGCCAGGGGAACGTGGTGCGGAAAATATGGTTATTTGCCCTCAATTCTAATGCATCACTAAGCCTTGTTTTGTTTATGCCCGTTGAATTCTGCATTGAAGACTGAAACCTACCATTATCCTCCGTTCCCTCGCTGAGTTATTCATCTGGGTGTCCTGTCGTGTCTCCTAAACAGAAAGCCCACAGTGCCTCGCCAACCTCCCACTCCTCGAGCACCGCAGGGTGTCTCACAAAGCTAATGGTCACACCGGGGCCTGTCAGCCCTCTCCAAAGCCCATCCTTTGTACACGCTCTACTCCAGTCTCACCCCTGCTGCCCTGCACCTCACTACAAATGTCAAAGAATATTGATTTGGCTCAGAATGACAAAGTCTTCACCAAGATAGCTGCCTTTGTACTACTGCAATAAAGAAAAAGACCTGACCTTCATACATGCTGCAGCGAGACACTATCAATATTTCATCTCAAAGTGTAAATTTTCTGCTGAATTTCTATTTGCAGCCCAGTCGCCAGAATAAATGTTGGTATTGAACATTTCTGCAAACCTCGGATATGTAACATATATGTATCAGCGTTTCTAAAGTGACGTAGTTCAGGTCACATGTATGAGTTTCTCATCATCAGGAGGTGGAGGGCGTGCAACCATGGCGAAAAAGTTTTTAGACAAAAGGTTAGGACAATCACTGTTGATTTTTGTTATTTATGTTGATTTCTATTTATGATTATGTTATTCCTAAACTTACCCACCGAGTTTTGTTGCCTAAACTTAAGTTTTGTTTGAATTTTGCCACACATTTTTATTATTGAACGATGATACATCTCTAAGTTTAACCCTCCATATGAGGAGAATATTCTATGATATAGAAGTCATTATAAAATACAATTTAAGAGCACGAGGGATAAAGGAAAGTTAATGTCTTTTGGTCCTGCTCGGCCCTGTGCCTGCGAGGGGAGGACGTGGGTGCTGAGGCTAAAGGGAGGAGGGATGGACTGTCAGAAAGTAACTGTAAGATTTTGGAAAAAAACTATTTACTATGCTATTTATACTCTTTACCATGCGATCACGTTGATATCTGCTGCATATGAGGCGTACAAATGTAATATATCTGTGGTTTGCACAAACGTAAAAAGCCGACATGTATTCTGGAGATTGGGTTGCTATATTTGTCTTTTATGAATGATATCAGGAAGTGTATCGGGTGGTACCGTAATTGCAAAAATGCTGGCAGGTTGTGAACACGCCTCATAAATGCTGCTCCTCTGATGAACACAAACAAACCTCTGAAGCATCACAAATATTCCTATGAGCCTTTTAGCATCTTAGTGCAGCTGATATAAACAGCAGAAGACATCATCTACATTTCCGACTGATATCAGCTTCAAAAGTGCATCAGAGGAGAGCCACAGACAAACCAAACAGAGGAGGAACAAAGGAAACAAACAGACAACAAGTGGGTTTTGGCCATTTGAAAAAGCACACGTGCTTCCGACTTTCACTTCCACAAGATTCGGGACATATTTCAACTTCAAACTGATGGATATAGAGCTGTGATTTCATAAACGACGGCCATTATTTAAACACCTTCATGTGCTTCGTGTCACGTAAAAAAATGCAACACAATGTCCGATAAACTGTCCCATTATTTGTCAGCGTGAAACAAAAGAATGACATTTATCAGAAATGTAATGACTACGAATTGTTGCGCTGAATCGATGTGGCATGATGCCCAGTTTCTTGTGTCTTGCATGGCTGGTATCTAATTGTTTCTGCAGAAAACTCATTAGGAGTCAGTTGACTGGAAATTCTCGCAGGAGAATCACTGCAGTCATCTGATAACCTCCACGTTCCCTTTCAGAGAACGAAATCCTCTTACAGAGACAGCGAGAACAAAAAGCCTCTGATTTCCCCGAGGTGTAATGATATTAGTACACCTGATTATATTGTAGGAAGTCACACACAAAATAGACTCTGTGTACTCTATATACTGCTGCTGTATGTTGTGTGACATCGAGGTGACTTTCATCTAAACACACAGAGAGAAATAAATCTGAGCTGCAAACAACAACTGATCCTCAGATAAATCATGTTGGTGATTAAGTGAGTGTGTGTGGAAAATAACATATCCCTTCTTTGGACCAGACTGTAAAAAATAATGGATGTCACAGCACTGACATCACCTACTGGTTTGTGGACTACAGTTTTGAAGCCTCGAGTTTGAAAAGGCTCTATCTGCAGTCTCCAGCAGACTACACGACACGACGCCCACTTTTCTGTCCTCTAACCAAGTAGCAAAACTAGCAAAACTGCAACTGTTTCAAGGGCATGTCCTGTGGTACTGTGCACCTGCAGACAGACCTACTTGTCGAGTTTGCCATTTGGCCGTAGCCATCTTGTTTTTGTTTTTTTGAGCCAGAAGTGACCCCTAAACTAAACGCTAAAGAGAGAAACTTTCTGATTTTCAACCCTTCAGGCGCTGGCGCCATTCATCTGCATGTATGTCAGTACACATAGCCAGTTGAAAATCTGCTAACTTTCCCTTAAGTTACCAGCTAACGCTAGCGCTAGCTTGGTTAGCAAGGTCCTACCGAACGCTGAACAAGATATATTTAGGCGACAAAAATGTTTCAATTAACTTTCATGAACTGAAAACACAGTGACACCCAAAAACAAGATAATGTCTATTTTAAATGTACACAGTGACATGCGCATTATCTATTATACTCTAAATATGACCATCATTTACTAAGTGAACATCATGTTGTATTGAAGAAGACTTGAAACTAGAGATTGAGACCATAAACTAATTGGGAAAGTGTATCCTGAGGTAATAAATCCAGTAAGAAGTAGGCTCATTTCCTCACTGACTTCTATACAACCGGACTTCTTCTTGCAACCAGTGGAGTCACCTCCTGCTGGTCATTTGAGAGAATGCAGGTTTAAGCCACTTCTGCATTAGCTTATTTTTTCAGGCCCAGAAGCTATGTCCATTTTTTCATACAGTCTTAAGAAAATTATAGTTTCAATTGTTCGAATTAAGGAAAATCGTATGTGATGTCTTTGTGATTCTCGGCTGAACGTGGAGCTGAATTTTAATGCTTCATCAGGTTTTTCCTGCAGTCATCAGTCTGAGTTCAGAGGCAGTTTGCCCTCTGCCTGTACTTGTACATGTCCCTCTCCTCTTGCCCTGCTCGCTCAGGGGAGCACTTCTCTGTAACGCTAGATGCATCCGTTGCATCTTCATCCCTCATTATTTTACCCCTCAAAGACCTTTGCTGGAAACAGGAGATGCTGCAATCTGAAAGAAAGGTTTAACTCTTTGTTGTGTCACACTGTGAGCTGTGTTGTCTAATTTTCTGTCTAGACGTGCTTTGATAAACTCGCCTCAACTAAAGAAATACACTCAAAGTTTTTAAATGGGGGAAACAGATTGTGTTGTTGAATAGGAAAAGGTAAAAGAAATACAAACCTCTCTGCAGAGCTGCTACTAAGATGCTCAGACAGACATGATCTCTATTTTTCTAGGCAATTACATGATGATCATTAAAGTGGATATCCATAATTTCATATAAAAGGCATGACTCAACTTGCATGTGAAAAGTCTCGCTCGTAGCGATGAATCCACAGAGAGTTATCAGCCGACTCTGCAGTTCTCCTCAGCTAAATATTGTTTTGGTTTCTGCCCACAA
Organism: Heterobranchus longifilis; assembly: GCA_028570985.1. Taxonomy (NCBI): domain Eukaryota; kingdom Metazoa; phylum Chordata; class Actinopteri; order Siluriformes; family Clariidae; genus Heterobranchus; species Heterobranchus longifilis. The sequence continues at coordinate 10,841 of JAOVVB010048067.1, forward strand.
CTTTATTGCTTTGGTTTACTCTCACCACGCTCATCAGCGTCTGTTCAAGATTCAGCAGCAGATGTTTTCAGTGAAAAAAGCTCTGAAAACTCACTGTACCAGCACCAAACGACAGACAGACAAAGTTAGCAACTAGCTGGAACACCGTGCAGAATCTAGCTGCCAGGTGTTTGCCTCAGGGGTTGGTAGAGACCAAAAACAGAGATAAAAGAGAGTGAATATTGGACTTACATTTGTCAGGTTGCCAGCCACACGACAAATTATTGCTAATCTTGCTCCGTATCTGATGATTATATAAATAAGCAATTGTTTGTCAACACTCAATCAACTTAAAAAGTGGTCTTATTGTCACGGTTACAGCTTTTAATGCTGCTCCCAAGTGTCCAAAAAATAAGAGGTTATTGCAGGTTTAATGTTGATGTTGAATTTTGGAGCCAACATGGTGGCCCTAGAGGCAAAAAAATGGAGGGCAAAGGAGCTGCAGCTTTTGCGATTGAAACATCGAACACCTGTGTGTTTTATTCAATAAGTACCACTATACTGTCGTCTGATAGTGAGAAAACAAGCCGGCAGATATTTTGACAGATGACAACAGGTGGCGGTAACGCTCTGCTCGTTTGCAATTCACCATTAAAAAGATGAAGCGGTTCCAGTAAGTGCATAATGATTTGAGATACTAACACTGAAACACTAACCCTGTCAAAATGTACGCTCTGCACAAGTGAGTACATAGTGTACTACATGTAAGTGTACTAACAGAAGTATCCAAATTGAGACACAGCATGGGTGTACTCTACTGAGTATTTATTATAGCGCCCCCTGTGACTTTCTGTGTGCACTCTCTTTAATTCACACGTTTAATTAAAATTGTATCTTGTGTACAAACATAAATATTGGTCTTGCTTATTGGTCTTGCCCTTTTATTTATTCTATTTCTAAATACAAGATGAGACCACAGTCAGTCAAAGAGTTAAAAAAACTCATTTAAAATCCTCTTTAAAGCCTAAAAAATCGATTGCAGACGCGGTAGAATTTACCTTCCTTACTTCTGATTAAATAAATCAGTCTGATTGCACCACTAACAGCTAAAAGTAAATTGGCCGGCTGATGGTTTCTGTACTTTACTGCCTGATGTGTTCCACTTCTCAAAGACTCGGCTCTGTCCCCGGAGGCTTTCACCCAGCTACATAATGATTGATTGCCATTTCTATTTCATTTAGGAGCCAGGCTATACAGCAGGTAAATGAATTGAGGGTGGGTGCATCTTTTGCTTTTGTGGGGTGTTGAATACGGCGTATAAATTATCACAGTTTGACTGACATTTAATACCCCGACATTATTCTAACTGACAGACTACAATTATTAGAGTGTCGCTCCCGACAAGCTCGGCTCAGTGCGATTCTGTCACAGATGACAACCAGACACACCTGATAAACAAGGAAATAGAAATGGATGTCTAATTCTTGCAAGATAAATATTACTTTGTCATTTCTTCATATAGTTTTTTCTATTTCAGGCATGTATGAAGGCCTAGTGTCGTCGAGAGAAAGAAATTAAAGCATCAAGAATGATCTATTCAGTGCCACACAGGAAATATCATCTGTGACAATCTATTAAAAACATATTTTATTTGCAGCACGGCGGTCGATCTGCATACTATTATAAGAGAGAGTGAAGAGTGATTCACCACTATAGGCTTGTTGCAGATCATTCCAGGTGGAATGCCAAAGAAATCCATCAAGTGATTATGTTGTGAGGTAAAATCAATGGCGTGTTAAATAAATGATGTTGTTAAGTCACAGGTGCATTAAATAAACAGTGTTCGGTGTGATGTTGGAATTAGTTCTAATTTAATCTGACGTGGTGCTCTAAACCGGTCCTGATCCATTTAATTGCACCGGAGAGGAATATGGGAAATGCACATTTTTCTGCAAAGCATTCAATCAATCATGAGGTTTCTTTGTGGAGTTAAATGCAAAATGAAGTGCTTGGACATGCTAATGAGACAGGAACACTGATTATCGACCGACTTGCTGTTGTAAAGATAAATGTAAACGTACTAAACCTCAATCTAGTGGTAAAAAAAATCTGCTGTGAGGTCGCAGTTTGGTGTCAGTTTCTTGTGTGTGGAAAGAAACCTGTGGGAGGAAGTCAGTGAGGAAATAAAATGTGCAGTCATTATTAATTGTCAGAGTTCGTTGTGCTGAGTGATCAATCTGTTACTGAGGCTGGAGTTTGGTAATGGAGTTCGTCTGACTTTAACTAAAACTCTCTGCAGCCTGACTCACATATTGATGAGCAGCTGCTGCACAGACTGTAGAGTTACGTACCTCACTGCAGTCTAAAGGATCATTTCTTTTTTTTTTTTAGCACTGTCACTGTGCTCGCAGATCTCTATTATTATCTTGCCTTAAGAGCTATATATGTAAGTTTCCTTGTTATCTTTGTCAGCTGCATGTCTGTTTTTGTATCTTTATGTAAATGAGTTCTCTGTGTTTAAGTATATAGAGATCTGGAGTCAAATTTCTTGTACTGGGCCAGCAGAGTTCTTATTTATGGTGAGACTAATTAATACCATAACTGACAGAAGTGGACAGAATGCACAATGGCTCGAAATATGTCCGTTCTATTTAACATTGTGAAATGGGTTTTAAACATGTGGTTAACAGAACTACGTGGTTCGGTTTAGGCAACAAAACTACTACTTGTGTAGGTGACATAGGACGTGACGTTTCTATGTACAGAAGTTAATTTACAGGTTAACTTAAAATACAAAAATAGAAATAAAAACATTTAGTTTCAAACGGGACACAAACACCGGTCGTCTGGGTGAAAGTCTTTTGTTTGTTTGAGTCATCCACCACACCTCCCGCCCACCTGACACAGAGTTTCTTGATATTGAGTCGCCTCACTTCCTCGTTTCCTTCCGTCAGAATTACTACGACCACTAGAGGTCGCCACCTAACAACAAACGCCAATATGGCACGTAATAAGCTGCGCCTCCTGGCTCACCATTACATGGGTTATCTACGAATTATAGTGCATTACTTTTCATAGGTATAACTACGTCAGGTACTTTAACAAACTTTTATTCTGACCCGAGCCGTGATCTTTTCTTAAACCTAGATGTTAACAAGATGTTTAAAACTACGACTGTATCACCATCTAACCACGTGTTAAACACAACGTTAAATAGGTCATGTCTGTCATTTTGGGAGTCATTAGCAAACGACCTATTCTCTCGTTTGCATACGAGAACGTGTTGATTTTGGATTCTCCAGTTCTTTCAAAGGTCAGCACTGTCAAGACAGTTTACAATTGGTTAGCAGCAAAAATTAGCATGTTAAAGTTCACCAAAGTTGAATTTTACACAAAAGCTCTGCATAGATTTACTTTGACTACTGTATTGCATTAAAATCTCTGTAAAAGTCTCTGTAAATGCTGGTGTAACTGGGTCCTAATTGGAGTAGCAGAAAAAAAACACATAATATGAAATCTTTATGAAAATGGCAATAAAGATAGAAACACAAACTATTTATGTTGTAATAATTACTGTTAATTTTGCCTTGGATCAACATAAGGTGCCGTCCATGTCACATTTACATATTCTCATCAGTATGCAGGGCGCTGATTAGCTCGATGTCGGGGGAATAAAGAAGCGGTAGCTGCAGGAAACAGGTGGTTCTCGCTTTCAGGCCGAATGAGAGCACTTTGGTCGTCTGCTCTGGACGGAGCTAAAGTTGGCGGTTTGGATCGCTTGGCTTCTGGGCTTAGTTCCGCCAGGCGAGGGTCAGTGTACCAGAGTGCCGTAATTACATTTGGCTCCCACTCCCACTACAGGATTAGGTGATTTGTGGCCAAGAGGCCTTTATAATTGCCCCTGATTACCAGTTGCCAGAGCAGTGTAGAGAAAGGTCACATGGTCTTCCGTTCAGACACCCTTTTGGCCCATAATCCCTCAACACCCCGTGCCTGTCTGTGTCGCC
>JAOVVB010048078.1:0-14826 GCA_028570985.1 Heterobranchus longifilis
ACATATTCTTTGTAGATCTTTACAATCATTCACTGAAAGAACAGAGCAGGCCTGCCTTATTGCATGATCCAAATCTTCGTGTCATTATTAGCGTGTAGGTTGATAACTCAGAGGTTGTTGTTTGTTTCCCGTAGTGAAGGCACTTTGGGATTGGGAACACTGACACGGACTTCCTGTGCGGACAGGAAGTAAAGGCTTTATCCCGGCACTGTTTGGTAAGCCCGCCACACTAGTGCATCCCTAATTCTTGTTATTGCAATTTTATACCTTGTGTATTTGAGCCCCGCTCAGGCAGTGTGCCTGAATTTCACTGTATGCTAGTGCAATGTCAATATAGAAATTCTATTCTATTCTATTCTATACACACACCCACACACACACGGAGCCCCACAGGACTACTGTAGTGATTTTCTTAGACTTGTGATGCTGCTACACTGTACAGCGCCTCTAGGGTCGCGTGCACGTGCTGACAGAGAGAGGAGGAGAGTAGAGAGAGGGAGGTGGGAGCGCGAGACTGAGAGCAGTCATTGTGCGTGAAGGACCATGACAGTCCGGAGCGGCAGGAGTTTTTAGAAGAGAAGAAGACTGCGAACAGGACCTTCACCTGCAGCTGGGGGGGGTAAAAACACAAAACCTCGCGACGTAAACATGCGATTTAGCAGAGATTTGCGCGCGCGTGCTTCACTAGTGCCTTTGCAAACACCTTCAGGGAGTTCACATGTTTCTGCGCGTCGACGACGAGGCAATGTTTAGTCGCAGAGACTACCGGCAGAGCCCCGCGGAGTTTGGACGTGTAGCTTTTCCACATGTATGAAGACAATTTATTGAATAAGGAGAAACAGCGACAAGAAGGATCCCCGCGAATGTAGTCTTCAGGAGGAGGAAAGCGAAAAACACTGTACCTGCCAGTGTTTTCCTGCGGTCATCCTCCTGCTGTGTTTCGGTGTCTCGCAGTGCTGTGTGGGTAAAGAAGTCCCGGGAGGATGCAGGTGAAGAAGCACCGGGACTCGGACCGGAGCGGTGGGGGGGACATGCTGGAAGGAGACGGCCTCCGCAAAAACTCCTCGTGCTTCTCAAATATCAAGATATTCTTGATATCGGAATGCGCCCTCATGTTGGCTCAGGGCACCGTCGGAGCATACCTGGTGAGTGCAACACAACTCACACTGTTTTACTGAGACCCCGCTACTGCAGGTCGGAGTCACACACTTGTGTTTATTATCCGGGTTTGCATGCATTTGAGTTTTTTTCCCTGCTGCTCTGCACGCATTGGTCTCCATAATAACACGTAGCAGAGCAATGACAGGATATAGAAAGTAAAGTACAGCCTGCAGGACAGATTTCATGCTGCTCAACTGTCCCCTGTTTGTAGTTGTGAGCAAATGCTGCTACTTGTGGTGCCATGATGTCTAATTTATCTTAACACAATTCAAACTGAGCTTTTTTTTTTAATTCAACCATGCAGCAGTAAGCTGCTAAGTAGCTCTGCTTAGCATTGATAATGAAAGTCTTATCATGTTTAGGAAGGCAGCAATTTGGCAGATTTTACCCAAAATGTCATTCAAGGTCAAGGACCCTCCCTCCCATCCCTCTTACTTCCTGTTTTTATTTTTTATTTTATGCACTCTTTCACTTTTGCTATTAATCACACTGATAACAAATCAGGGCGGTAGGCTATAACAAATAGGGTTTTAAATACGTCCTCTCTTCTCATACAACCTCAAAGTGTGTATTTTTTTTTTTAAATGTGGATACAATGAAAACATCAAAACACAGAAAGATGTGCAGAGACTCTAATGTAGATTTTTGTGGGACAAAAGGTCCCTGAAGTGCTCCAAAATATTCCTCAAAGTGTCCCAGAGGAGCTGCACAGCCTCAGGCAACCACTGTGAACATTTAGTTTCAATATTAGCTATGTTTATTCTCCAAGAATGCAAAAATGTTTCGTGTGTTGCCAGACAAATGATCCAAGTGAACTTACATTTCTGAGTGCGAGCTTGTCTTCTTTAGATTGAAACACAGGGATCGCAATAAAATCCCATTCAAAATCCCACTACCTATTTCCAGTTATGGTACATGTCCTGGTCAGGTGATACACGCATCATTAACATTGCGATTAACGTTGTGAAACGGGACTAATTCGAGGCTACAAAAAATACTTGGTATGGTTCATAAAAAAACACGGGAATTGGCATTAAAAGTCCTATTTCCGGTTTAAATACATGCAACGTTCGTGTGATACACACAGACTCGAACTCCGGTCTCCTGGAACTCCGGTCCTGCATGTGTCATATATATGTATATATATATATATATATATATATAGACACATGCAGGACTTTATATACATATAAGGTCTTGCATGTGCAGTCCTGCAGGACATATATATGTGTGTGTGTATATATATATATATATATATATATATATATATATATACAGACACATGCAGGACTTTATATGTATATATACATATAAAGTCCTGCATGTGGATATGCATCCTATATTTAGGATAACGCACCAGCCGGTCAGAGCGCAGTGCCAACCCTACAATTAGTATTTTCCAAGAATCGCACCCTTTCCTCGGCTAACTCGCAATTAATGCTGTAGATTAAACCCTGAATGCCATGGCCATATTTGGAGTGGAACATCTTATCTCCCTGTTAGTGGACCTGCTGAGCATCACATCAAGCATCCCGCAGCTCAGCGACAGCCCGGCTGGCGCTACAACTCAGAGTCAGTTAGGATGATTTCCTGAAGAGGACTTCCTCTATTATTTATTTCTGATTAAAAAAAAAAAAACATTACAGTTCTGCTTTTTTATGGCACATTAGTTTTGGACACCTGTTCAAACAGTTTGAACAATCAACCAGGTGAGGTTTGGACATGATGCTTGCTGGCCTACTTTTGTTACAGAGCTAATTTACATGGAGCTTTATTTACATACTTCAGGGCAGGACATTAGGTAACTGGTTCTGTGACTATCTGGTGAACTGGTGTCGACCTACATGGGTGGCATCTCTGATTGGATGATGGGATTTAAGAGCGCTTGCTGGCAGCGAAGGGACAAAAGTCGAACTATCATGGCCCCCTTTGCTTTCTGTGAGCTGCTTACTGTACAAGACACTTAGCAGCATGCTGGGTGTCCTGATTTAGCAAGTGCACACACAGTGTACCTGCGCAGGCAAATACCGCAGAATAACAGATTTGAGTGTCATTGTTTCCTGATTACATTTGGGGTTTTCTCAGTTGTCAGAAATTCGCTTTGCCTCTTGTGATTAAAAGTTTAGTCTACATCTGAAGTAAATAATTTCATGAACGATTCTTTTTCGTTTTCGTTTGTTTCTGTCAGCAGGCTTTCAAAAAAAAAATACTGGTCCGATTTCCATGGGACTTGGTGGAAGGGTGCAGCATGTGCTAAGGAAGAACCCATTACATTTTGGAGTGTAGGGCGGATACACAAAGTATTTTTTGCCGTTAACATTTTGAGATAGGGCAGGGCCTTGGCAGAGGTCTGCGTTTCCGACTGCCCTTCAAGTTTGTTTTTGTTTATTTGCTCTAAAATTCATGAGGCACGCATTTCCCATCAACAGATTTAAAAGTAATGTGCAACAATTTGTGCATGTGCAGTGCACCTGCCACACGAGAATTATTATTTTAACGTCTATGCAAACAAAAGGTGAATAGCGCTAATTTTATTTGTGGTTTTTCTACTGAATATTTTCAGCACATTTTAACAATACCGTGATAATACTGATAACTGTAATAATTTCAGTCAGTATAATCATGCTATGACATTTTCATACCTTTACATCTCTACCCAGAACCAGATTGATAAGTTGATTAGATTTACTTTTCCAAGCAGTCTTATTTAACTCAATAATAAAGCTACAGGAACAGATGTGTTGTTCCCACTTTTCTGCAGTAACTCCTCAGATAACATCAGATTTTAATTGCAGGCGTTGATTCTGTATAGTAAGCCCTGGGAAGCTCTATTTGTGACTTCTGTATATGCAGCACCTGAGGCTCTATAAGCTTAGCAACACCCCCCTGATAAGAACCAGCTCTGACACTTCAGAGCTCGAGCTGCGAAGTGCAGCTAACACCTGAACCTGAACTGTGTTCGTCTCAGCTGAGCAAACCTGTCAAACTGCACTCGCACTGAATCAGCTCAGCCTTGGAAGGAGGGAAACTGTTTAACAGAACATTATTGTTATTTTAAAACCATATTACATAACAGTATTCATAGCATTTGTTCAGATATTACTTATTTGGTCATTTTATTTGTTCATTAATTCAATTATGTCAAATAATTCAGGTTAATATACAGACATAAATCAAAACACGTCACCCAGGTCATTTATTATTGTCAGCCTTGGGCCTTTTTCTTTAAAGAGGTGTAGCCATTAACAGAGCACCTGACGTAAGGTGCCCTTGAGAACGTGGTGAAAGTTTAAAAATCCAAAGAGACGACGAGTACTTTTATAATCAAATCAAATAAATGTTATTGTCATTTTACCATACATCTCTATGCAAGGCAGAATGAGAGAGCGTTTCTCTGCAATCGAGGTGCAACATAAATAATGCAAAAACACAAACGTGTGTGGAGTGCAAGCTAAAATAGAAAAGAACAAGTTAAAATAGTAAAGTAAAACAGATAAGTGAGTTTCAAACTCTACTGTACTCTATGTGAGGCATTTGAACTGAAAAAAAGGCAAATCATGTGTAAACTTTGCTCATGTGCTCTACAAGGATGGAAGATAAAGAAACCTAAAACGTATACTGTATGCACAGAGCTAACACTATAGATGTAGCTTATTTTAGACACCAATAAAACAACTTGTTAAAATAGCTCATTCAGAGCATTAAAGTACCTTTTAGCTAACCTTCAGTCAACCTTCAGTATGTTACACCTCATAAAACTGAATGGAAATGATTCTAAATAGCCGAGGCTTCAGTAATAAACAGCTGCTGTGCCTTCACAAATAGCTCCATTTCAGCACTTTCACGTCAGCGCTAAAAACCTTAATGTGCTGCAGGGAATGTCAGCATTTAGCTGCTTTTTTTTTGCAGACCCTGTGTATACAAAAAAAAAAAATAGTCTGTGGAAGAAGTTGGGATTCTTCGTGCTCAGACAAGACGCGTTCTTCTGTTGGTTGATGGGATGTCACACAACACGACGAGGTTTGTTTTGTTGCCATGCAACAGATTAAACATTTCCACAGTTTGAGTAAATCTGGAGAAAATGTGGCTGTGACCACTGACCAGTATGCAAGCCTCAATTTTTCCTATATCATTTATTCTGGGTGTAATCCTCCTGGGAGGCTGCCTGTTTAAGTCAGAGTGCATAAACATGTTGAACCTGGAGACCAGGGCTTAAAGGAACAGTTCACCCCAAAATCAAAAATACATATTTTTTTTACATATATCTTACCCAAAGTGCTATTTATCAGTCTAGATTGTTTTTGTGTGAGTTGCAGAGTGCTGGAGATATCAGCTGTAGACAGGGTGTGAAATACAGGGGGTCTTGGGGGGTCCGAGACCCCTTAATTGACACTTGAGACCCCCTGAAAGCTTCAACAGCCAAATGTCATTAAAAATGCAATGTCACTTGCAATTGTCACTAAAAGTCTTTTAAAGTCTTACTACATCCATCAGTATTCATTATTCAAATGGCACAACATTAATTCACAAGGCCTACAGAAACATATTGTGGTGTTTACTCTTATATTCTCCCCTCTTAGTCGATTAGTCGACTAATTGGTCGTTTTGGTCTCTTTAGTCAATTAGTCGTTTTTTCATGCTTTTTTCATGCTGAATGACTTAATTCCAAGAAACTTATGGCCACATCTCTGGTAAACACAAGATTTACAATGGTGCTTTTTACACCTTGTGGAGAAGTTAGTCGACAAAATCGTATGAGTGTTAGTCGACTAAGAATTTCTTTAATCAAGGACAGCCCTAGCACGGTGATACAGTTGTAGTCCGGGTGTTGTTCGGTAGAAAGAAAATAGTTCCTACATGAAACTTCTCACAACAAGGTCTGTGGATTATCTTGAGTAACCGGGTCATGGTTTCTGACCGAGACATTGCTGTTGAGTTTTTCAAATTAAAATGTTTTGGCGTTTTGAGCACCACAGGCCGAGTGCCATCAAGTTCCATTACATTGGAGAGAAGGCAGACATCTTTACGGCCGATCTCTCCAACACTCGGCAACTCACAGCAAAAACGATGTAGATTGAAGAGGAAAAATATGTGTTTTTGATTTTGGGGTGAACTGTCCCTTTAACTCAGTGCTGAGACCAGAAGCTCCGGCCTCCCGTAACGTGACGGGATGGGATGTGATGGGCTGATGTCTTCGCTCCCTCTGTTATACTTTGCTGCCGTGTCACAGTCTGGGTAGAGCTAAAGCTACAGTGTCAACAGGTTGTTTGGGGCCTGTCATCGTTTCTAAGAGCTGGATGAGACAACGTTGCGATCACATCCCAGCCGGGCGGAGCCAGCCAGGCATAAATGCAGCCCATCCAGTGTGTTAGCATTTTGTGAGAAAGAGCCACCCGAGGGGCAGAGAGATGTCATGACTCATTCTGAAGTTTTCTATCCACTCGATGTTACCAAAAGGACTCCGGCACGAACCTCTCCCAACAATCATCCTCCCCGCGCTTTGATGTGCAGTGAAGGAGTCGCTGCAGCTGCGTTCAGAGCAGCTGCAAGAACGACCTGCTGTCACTTCTGCTTCGTGAAAGTCACAGAGGACGACTTTTTCCAACTATAATGGCGAAGCAAACAGGCTGTCCAATGTTTGTTTCGGCTGACAGTGACATCTCCTCATCTGCTCCCCCGTCATCTCAACGGGGACAGCGTAAAAGCTTAGGGGGTGATCAGGTTGATAAATGTTTGGATAGTATTTATGTAGTATTTATAGAAACATATTTTAACAACAGGTGTCAGTAGGGACTGAAGGATGTGGTGTTTATTCTCTGCTTCAGCACAGATTGTAGTGTCATGGAATAAAACTTAAAGGGGACATATTATGCTAATTTTCAGGTTTATACTTGCATTTTTCTACTTAATGTCTGTCTGAATACCTGTAATCATCCTCTGTTTAAACGCTCCGTTTTAGCGCCCGTCCTCACGAAAAACCCCAGTCTGCTCTGATTGGTCAGTGTTTCCAGGTCTTCTGCATCTGCGCTTTCTGCGTCTCTGCAACATCATTGCAGCCGGTGAATGACTGTAACGTCACTTTCTACATATATATAGTAGTTGTGACGTCACAACTTCACGGAAATCCTGACGGCTCGTTTAAAGGCACAGTTTCTGAATATGGGCTGTGTGCATTTCTTTGTGGATTGAGCGTTTTGATACTTTCACAGTATTTAAATAGCACCTAGACATGCTTTATAATTAAAAAAAAAGATTTGATGTGAAGATTGCAATGGCTGTTTAAGACGCATACTGGTGTTTAAATTGCTGAATGCAACAGAAAGTGGGACAAAAAAACCCCCCACAAAAATATAATAATAATCATTTTTTAAATCTAGATTTGTCCAACACAAGACACTCTGTTTAATATGTAGCAAAGTATGATTCTTCATGTCAAAGTAAAGGGAAAATTCAAGTATATGCACAGATCAGTCATCACGTCTTGGAGCCCCGAAGGTCATTTCCTTGTTTAAACACAATCTGGTCCAATCCAAATCAACTGTATACATTAAATTAGCATAATTGTACATTCGATGGAAACATTTTCCAACAGCAAAACCACAAGTTGATTCATCATGCAGTGAAGTCACTTTTCTCAGAAATGGATGTTTATGTTGGCAGGATCTTTTTTTTTTTTTTTTCCCTCAAAACTCTTTAACTCAGCCCGTTGGGGAAATGGAAAATTGTGATGCCCTTTCAAGGACAGTTTGGGACAGATCTGAAAATAGCTTCATAAGTTTTTAAATGTGACGCTGTGGTTTACAGAGAGACTGTTCCCACATATCGCAAGCAAACGCAGCCCTGCTCTGCTTTACAACACATTCATTATAAAGTCTTTGACTTTGAAATATCATGATGTGTTTAACAAAGCCCATGTACTCACACACAGAAAATAAATATTGTCTTACGTTATTTAAACTGCGACAACTACAATCACCAAACAAAACTGGGCTAAACAACCATTTTGCTGTGTCTGCTGCAGCTGGAAGTCGCTGGTAGCTTGTGTGGATGACAGCTGGTGAAAGAGAGAGAAGCTTGAGATTTCTCTCTAAAGCTAAACGTTGCTCTGCCCGGCTAATCAGAAACAGAGGCCTGTTTCCAGGGAGGAGCCACGGGGTGGAACATCTGAACAGCTTGTTATTCAGGATATTCCAATGGAAGGGCACAGTTTAAAACTGATGACGAAAACACGCACGATTTCTCCAAGAATATGGGCTCCATCTACACCTGGTATTAATATGTGATCTGTATCTGGATAATAACATCTGATCCTTTGCATTTACACACCTGGCTGAGATCTGATCAGATGTGAACTGTCCGATCTGATCGCGATCCGATCACAATGCGTGCATTTACACCTTGCATTAACTTGAGTTTTTCTTTATAAACTTGTTACATCCAGACATACAGTAGGTTGCATGTAAAAGATCCCATATTATGCTGATTTTCAGGTTCGTATTTGCATTTAATGTTAAAAAAACACATTATTTTTCTCATACTGACTGAATATCCCTGTATTCACCCTCTGTCTGAAACGCTCAGTTTTAGCGCCTGTCTCTTTAAGCCCCCTCCTGAAAAAGCCCAGTCTACTATGGTTGGTCAGTGTTTCCGGGTCTTCCACATCTGCGCTCTCTGCGTCTTTGCACCATCATTGCAGCTGAATGACTGTAACGGCACTGTAGCAGCACTTTCTACCCATATATAGAGTGTAGTTGTGACATCACAACCGTACGAAAGTCCTTATGGCTCGTTTAAATGCACTAGGGTTGCAACAAACAATTATTTACATTATCGCTTAATCTGCCGTTTATTTTCTTGATTAATTGATATATTTTGGTCTATAAAATGTCAGAAAATAGTGAAAAATGTCCATCCCAGTTTCTCAAAGTCCAAGGTGATGTCTTTAAATGTCTTTTGTCAGCTTAAAACACGAAGATATTCAGTTTAATGTGATATAAAACAGAGAAAAGCAGGAGATATCTGTATTTGACAGGCTGAAAACAGCATTTTTAATCGATTATCAAAATAGTTGGTGATTACTTTTCTGTTGATCGACTAATCGATTAGTCGACTAATCATTACAGCTCTAAAAGGCACAGTTTCTTCTACGGGCCGTGTGCATTTCTCCATCATTTGAGCATTTGGATACTTTTACAGTATTTATATAGCACCTAGAAATGCTTTATAATAAATAAAAAAAAGACATGGAAAGTCACTTTTTACAATATGGGACCTTTAGTGTTCAAATGCTTCTGTTACTTTACATTGATAAATAATGTAGTGAATTTAGATTCCCACATCCTTGGTTTTGCATTAGTGCTACATTTTTGCTTCATTCAGCATCATTCCCGTGACCCCGGTTTGATTTTGTGTCTTGTTGTTTTCAGGTGAGTGTGCTGACCACCCTGGAGCGGCGTTTCAACCTGCAAAGTGCTGACGTCGGAGTGATAGCCAGCAGCTTCGAGATAGGCAACCTGGCTCTGATCCTGTTTGTCAGCTACTTTGGGGCCAAAGCACATCGGCCCCGCCTGATCGGCTGCGGGGGCATCGTCATGGCGCTCGGCGCCTTTCTCTCAGCTCTGCCTGAGTTTCTGACTAATCAGTATGAGATCGGGAAAATGTGGAGGACTGACACTGGTCGGGATGTTTGCTCCAACACCACCAGCACGGAGGCTCAGCTGGCTGAGGACGCGGTGTGCAACAACAGGGCCAACACCAACATGATGTACCTGCTGCTGATCGGAGCCCAGGTCCTGCTGGGGATCGGGGCCACGCCGGTGCAGCCCCTGGGGGTGTCTTACATCGACGACCACGTGAAGAAGAAAGACTCTTCACTCTATATAGGTAAGCCACATTCACAGAACTGTGAATGTGAATTGATTTTATTTGATAAATTAAAATACAGTGCACAAAATCTGCATACAGTACTAAAATTCATCAGGATATCGCAATAAAGTCACTTTATTTCTCGGCTAGGAAGCAGGCAAGAAACGACATGTATAGGCTATTAAAATCCAATTTTTACACTAAAACGCTTAATAAATACACTTAAAAAAACTTCAATATTAAACAGTCATATACATAATTTAAAAAACACACAAATTCCAGACCAGACCAGAACTTAGAACTATACTGGACAAACTGGAAATACTTCACAGACATAGACCTTTTAAAATCTTGTAGAGCATAATACATTTTATCTGTTGGGCTCTACCTTCCACAGGGAGCCAGTTTAGTTCTTTAAAATTACATGAACAAAATGTTAAAGATCCCCTTCACTCAAAAATGTTTGTGTCCTCTAAACTGTCTGACCTTGACTATATCTGTGCAAAGCTTATCACTGGAGAGGTCTTTTCACATTCCTCTGCTGAAGGGGAAGATGTCTGTGCACTTCCCTGAAATTAGAGATTCAAACGTATCCTGAGCAAACTAGATTAGATCCGTCATTACTCCACAGCCAATCGCTGTCTAACATGCAACTGCCGGCAAAGAAACCTGAAACCTCCAGTGCAGCGCGGACTGTCAGCACGGAGAGTAAAAACACACGGTCACCGTAGCTGTGTCACTGCCAGTTACAAGCTAACAAACAACATAAACAAAAAAAACATGCTAACTACACTTCGCCGATTGTGGTGGACAACAGAGTCCTCATTTGAGTCACGCCGGGTTCAGACAGGACGCCAAAACTGCAGATTGCGAGCTTTCAGTGCCAGAATCAGAATTTCTCAATGACGGACAAGCATATTAAACAAAATATTAATCACAACAGAGTATTTACTGACTTTACTTTAAAACGTGTCTGCAGGGGGACTTTTTAAAAAAAAACAGATTATACCTAATCTGTTGGAAAAAAAGGGTAAAAATCAAAGTCGGATAGCCCGAGGTGCTGAAGGAAGGTTTGAGAGTCATTGGTTGAATTAAATTGCTGTTAGATGCACAGTGTTCAAGGATGATGATTATCACACTGGAAATTAAAAATCTATTTGCTGCAGCACACTGATTTCCCAAGGCAACAAAAACTGG
This sequence comes from Heterobranchus longifilis, assembly GCA_028570985.1. Classification (NCBI taxonomy): domain Eukaryota; kingdom Metazoa; phylum Chordata; class Actinopteri; order Siluriformes; family Clariidae; genus Heterobranchus; species Heterobranchus longifilis. Next base: position 11,224 of record JAOVVB010048078.1, read on the forward strand.
TACAGCGGAAAGACAGCCATGAACGTGTTTGTTCATCAGGTGCGATGTTTGCACACTTTGAGTCAACACAGTATATATATATATATATATATATTTATGTATATATGTGTGCTCTTCTGCTGCACTGTCTGCACCAGGCACAGGGCCGTTCACATGAGTGCCAGGTGAGCACATCTTGGAGCTTTTTAATCTCCATTACAGCCGTTTCAGTGGCGAGGAGGCCAGATGCGGGTTAAATGTCTCTGCTTCGCTCAATCCTCTCTCAAAGGCAAGATGCTGCTGATGTGGCTTCTTTGAGGTTTAAAGGTGCATTCAAAGTGCTTTCTGTGCAAAGTTATGAATACACAATGGCTGTTTAGGGATATGTATTTGCTGTGATATGTATATTTTGCTATTTCAGTATGCAGAAGGTAGCTTTAATGCTTGGCTCATTAAGCCATGGAGGGTTTTCACTTCTGTAGCTTTTTCTGTGGATCCATGTCAGATATTTTCCAGGAACAGCCGCCCAGTGAAATATGTTACAGTGCTAATAAATATATGTTCTGTAGCTGTAGAAGAGCAGCCTATCTTAAAGGTAGTTTAACTTTTTGCGAAATGCGTTTATTCACTTTCTTGCCAAGAATCAGATGAGATGATCGATACCACTCTCATGTCTGTTCGGTAAATATGTAGCTGGAGCCGGCGGTCGGTTAGCTTAGCTTAGCACAAAGACTGGAAACAAAGGGAAACAGTTAGCCTGCCTCTGTCCAGTTATGTGCTGGACTATTTCTTGGCCGTAGGGCTGCACAATATATATAAATATATATTTTTTATCGTCATCGCAATATAAACTTTCACAATAAACACATCGCGAAAGACTGTGACATATCGCGAAACATACTCAGGGATTTTTTGAGTTAGTTAAAAGTATCGGTAGAAAACTGCTCTTTAAAATGTAACTATCTTTTTTTTTTTTAAATGGTGCCTTTTGTGTTCAGTTCAATGTTCAATTTGTTCAATAAAATGTCAAAATTAACTTATTTGCAGTTTTTTTTTTATTTCAACAAGCAGTTTGTTGTATTTTAGCAGTAGCCTCTACTGAAAGCAGCAGAAAAGCAGAATTGATATGACTATCGCATACCGCATATTTTCCTCATATCGTGCAGCCCGACTTGGCCAGGAGCAGTCTTTATGCTAAGCTAAGCTAAGCTAACAGCTGCTGGCTCCTGCTAAATATTTACCATACAGACATGAGAGGGTATCAATCATCTAATCTAGCATTTAGCAAGAACTCAATTTAATTCAAAGTAAGATATTTAAAGTTGAAACAGTAACTATCACAGGCTCGATACAGTATAGTATTGTGATATTTCACGTGGCAATATTGTAACGATACACAGACGCCAAATATCGCTCTGTTATTATAAGGGGGGGAAAAAGTACAAGTTGCATTGTTCAAAATACTTGTAATACTTAATAGTACGGTCCACACACATTTTGCATTCAGTTAAGTTGGACTACACAGACTGTAATACCAACAGTTCAGTTTGTCAGGTGCATGCAACATTTCTTACAGTGTTGGTCACTCTGTCTGCTTGACAATCCCATTACGCTGCAAAATAATATTTAAAGTGAGATGAACAAACTCGCAATAAGTTTAAAATTGCAGTAATATCATACTGACTTGATATAGTGACTTAAGTATCATGATAGTATTTTATTGTGGGATCCCTCGTACTAACTTTCCTGCATAGTAAACCTTTTTTCTTTCATTTTGTTGGTCATAAGAGCAGCTGCAAAACCACAGCCACAAATCCATGTAATAGTATGTTTCCTTGTTTTGACGGGGACCTGCCCGTTTGCTGTCCAGACTGCCACATCAGCCTTTGATGGAGTAGATGCGATGTGTCTGCATAGTGTGTGTATGCTGTTTGTTATCAGCGTGCAGCAGAGACAATGAGGGCCTGAATAGAGGATGAGTTCAGGCTGGCACTCACTCCTTTTCTGATATGTTCGCGCAGCAGCATGCTGTGTGGCTGCCTTTTGTCTCTCAAATACAGATGTGACCTGCGAACAAAGGCCACAGTGTGCTCTGTAATCTCAAGCCCAAAGCTGATTTTCTTAATTGCCGCTCATTGTGTTTATTTGTACCGAACATGAGCTGTTTTTACAAAAAGCACCTCGAGCTTTGTTTGAAACAATAAAGAGCCTGAAAAAGTGCCACAAAAGGCTTTTGACGTTTTGGCACCACCGTAGTGGCTTTGTTAGCAGTTTACGGTGGGAAGTGGACTGCGAGTGATTGAAGTTTGGCAGGCGTAAGAGAGGCGAGATTTGGTTCTGTCCTCCTCTGATAAGCTGCAAGGAGAGTTGGAGGAAAAACAAGCGGTGAGCAGCGAGGAACAATGTGGTATTGAGTCGCGCTCAGCTGATCGTCCTAATCCTTCTGCTGCAGGCATGTCATGTGCCCCCAGCTGCATGAATGGAGTAGATTGTCTGAAATTCTCAGAGATTTCCTTTCACATACTGATAATGTATTTGGATTATTCATCAGTTTACGTCAACAAGTTCACATTGTTGCAGCAGCGATAGAACGTTTTCTTTCGGAATACTTCGCCTTGGCCAAATATTTGCTTATTTCCTGTAAGTTTTGCACAAGTTCTGTTGGCTTTGGCTTCAGACTCGTATTACATTTTAAATTCACTATAATCACACTTGGGAATAAGGCCCCGTTCAGACCTGGTTTTAACATCCATCCGTTTTAACATCCCATCCGGGCCACAACTGTAAGCGGAACTACGTACTCATTCACTGGCATTGTGCACGACATCTGAGCTATAGGTAGCTCTGTAAATAATAAATAAATAAAATGTACCCACACAGACATACTTCGGTGAAGTTGGAAAGATATTCAAGGATTTGAACTTCCTGGATTAATAACTAATAAGACAAACGTTGTTAAAACACAAACAACACCTCTTTCAAACTGTAGTAAGGTAGACAATAAGCTACAACCTAATTTACATCAAAACAAACCATCCCCCGAACTGGAGAAATAACATTGTTCTCTATGAGCAGCCTGCAGTGTTCAGAGACCGTCTACAAAGTGCAACACCGAAAAGAGATACTACAAAAATATTCAATAACTTCATTATTATAGTGTAGTGTCATCAAAATGACTTCACACATCAATGGCCTCCTGTTAATTATACTACAACACCTAGTTTGGAAAAAAAAGAGTGACATTTTTGCATTTTTGTAGTGTCTCTTTCAGTGTTGCACTTACTAGACGGTCCCTGGAACTTTAGTGAAGTCACACACACAGACAAAGACAAAGTCTGGAGGCTTTTTCATTACAAGGTTCCTGCAGCTCCTTAAAAGTCTTAAAAGGCATTGAATTTATTAAATACATTAAAATGTCTTAAATCAATCTTTCAAAATCAATCTTTTCAAAAGTCTAAAAAATGGAAAGAACATGCCTCTCGCATGGCAAGGCAATAGGGATGGGCATCGTTTCAATTTTATCGATTCCGATTCCGATTCTGCAAATTGATTCCGATTCTGCAAATCGATTCCGGTTCTTATCGATTCTCGATTCCGATTCCAGAGAAATTGTACACTCACATT
>JAOVVB010048174.1:0-14819 GCA_028570985.1 Heterobranchus longifilis
GCTTTGTTTTGATGTACATGCAGTGCACAACTGCGACATCTAGCGGTGAAATGATTTCACCTATTGCTCCTTTAAATAAACATTTATTTAACACATATTCAGCAGATAGCAGCATCTCTTTGTTTCTGAAATGTATAAACATACATAAATAACAACAATAAAAACAATGTTAATGCGCAGGACCACCAAGCAGCATCTCTTTGTTTTTGGTCCTTTTGTAGATCTGCTCATTAATCGACCTAATCAGTCTATCCCTAATCGATATATCGTGATACACAATTATGACGCCTATAACAAGCACATACTAAGTCAAATTTCTCAGAAAATCTGATGTGAAATATTTCTAAAGAATATCATTTGAAGACTGCGGTTTTGTTTTTACATGACACTGTTTGTGTGCATGCATGTAAACAAAAACATATATTTTTCTCTATAATTTCACTTGAAACAGTTAAACAAAACTAGGCTATTTACCATGGAGTTATTTCAGTTAGACTATTTATTTATTTATTAAATTACCAGAAAACATGCTATATTGTGATATGTATCTTTATCGAGATATGAAATGACCTATATGGAGATTTTGGCCATATCGCCCAGCCCCAGTAAGTGTATAAATAGCACCTTTTTTTTTTTCAAAAATCCTTAGTCACTTTTAGGTGCCAAACTATGACACTTGACAACGGTCACAGTTTGTGAATTCAAACAAAAGTTATAGGCAACAAGACTAGGAGGTACGTTTTGGAAAAATATCATGGTTTAAAATAAGGAAGGTTTGTTGTGCAAATTACGAAATGAAAGTAAATAACAAAACTGAAGGGATATTAACCCAAACTGTCTTTTAAAAAAAACACATTTTTGTTGTTCTGGAACAGTGGTCTGATGCTTGGCAGCCGCCTCGTTCAGCCAGGTTAGGAACCACCCACCGTCCCCTGCACCTCCTGATGACAAAATCAGCTCATGTACATGTAATCTGAACTACGTCACTTTAGAAACGTTGATATGATACGTATGAAACATACAACTTAACCATGCATTAATTTGTAAATGTCCACTGTCGGTTGCCATGCCATGGACGTGTGTTTATTCTCCGGTGGGGATTGAGATACTGGAGCTGAAATGAAACGCTCCTGTGATAGCTCTGGTGACCACACACACCTCCTCGGTGACACTGATGGAGATGACAGCGCTCCAGGAGTGCCTAGAGGTCAGTGTGCTCTCAGCTCCTCTGCCACTTGCCAACGTCTGCCATGCTGCTCTAAGGAAGTGTCGCTATTGATTTGTGTCAGCGAGGTGACAACACTGCAGAGCCAGGCCACTATGAGAGCGCACAATTTACATTCAAGTGCAGATACTCACTGCACCCTCCTGTATGCATGCACACACAGAGAGAAATACAAACACATTTTAGTTTATCATCCTTGATTCTTTAATCAGTCTGATCCTCTGCAGAAAAGTCTTTCAGAGGTTGCCATTAGGGCTGGGTATCATTCACAGTGTTTTACTGATGATACTCACACCTGGACTTTGATACCGGTTCCTGAACGATACCAGTTTTATAAAATCCATTCTTAGTCCATAGTCCATATGAAATAACCTCGTGGTCAAGCCTATTTTTGTATACTCCTGTGTGAATTAAATACTTGATACTTAATTTTCAAATTTAACTTGAGTGCAAAGTGAACATAATGTGCAAGGATCAGGATGTAAAGGGTCACCCAAATAACATAAATATTTCTGTACCGCAGTTCGGCCGCTGGTTTTTTAACATCACGATAGAAACCATACAGAAAAACATTTTTATATTGTTTTGACGATGCACTGTATATCATCATATTGCCCAGCCTTGCTTTCAATTGTTGGATTTTCTTCTCGGCTGTTATTTATTTATTTATTTATATATTAATTTATTTATCTATCTGTGGGAGGACTTTGTTTATGTTTTATGTTTTGTTTATGTTTCTGTTTATCCCTGATTAATATTTGTGCTGTTGGATGATGGTGGGCTAACATGCTGGAATGTTAATGTTTTTGTTTACTGTTGATTAATGTGTCTGAATAATCCCATGAGGGATGGGTCGTGTAAATGACCAGACACGAAAAGAAAATATTCATTCATTTGTAACGCTAGACAGCCAGTCACCAGCATTATTAGATCTTGGTACAAGCATGCTGGATGTTTTGATACTCAGTAGTATCGCAGCAATTCGGTCGGTGCCATAAAAGTATCAAAGTTTGCTACTCAGCCCTTGTTGCCACAGACCAGATGGTGGTGGACTTTAAAGGGTGGCTCCGAGCATTGAGAAAAGCATCAGATCAGAGAGAGAAGGAGGCTGAATTCTCCTGTGTCCCATTTCATCCAATATATTACAAGGCTGATACAGTCTTTTTTTTTTCTATGGAGTGGCCTCTGTGGAATACTGAATGAGTGAGGGGAGACAAACGAACACTGCACTCATGCTTTCTAGTTCCATCAGCCTGGCAAAATACAATCATCTGTTCCAAGGTGACAGGGGCTTTGGCTTCATCTCCTCAGGAACCTTCAATCTTTTTCATTCAAGGCATATTATTTTCAGCCAAGAGGCGTCCGTGGATAATTTCACTTAAACACCAAAAAAAGAGCTTTGTGACATGTTTGGCACCAGGGTGCTGCTTCACATCGTTGCCCTTCTGTTGAATGGATGAATTGATTGCATGCTTTCACCTCTGGGAATACTGCTGCTAATACAACGAGAGTCAGTGCTGCTGGTACTAATGGCATAACCTCTGTGACAACTGAAAACAGAACAGCCATGCAAATATTAAATACAATACTTGTCAAGCAGCCAGAGTCCCCCGAACAACCACTGCAACGACCCTGGCAAACACCTGGCAACATCCTACCTCAGTCCACTAGCAGCTGCCAAGCAGAAAGCAAAAAGGCAAGCAAACTTTATTTATATAGCGCTTTATAGAACAAGTTTGAAAGTGCTTTAGAGGAGGAAGGAAAAGAGGAAAAACCAGACAAAGAGTCAACAGCCACGGCTCTGTGAGGCTGTACTTAGTGGTGCTTTGAACTAAATGCTGAGGTGAACATTGATGATGGCGCTGGAAGAAAAGTCAGGGGATTACCAAAGCAGGATTCATCATCCGGGGACCACGGTGACCCCAGAGCCATGCCGCTAGCATGAGAATGTATTTAACCTAAACTACTACACAAAGTGTGCAAAATACACATATATAATTTTCAGTTTAAAAAATCAAGAAAAAAACCCAAATGGCCTCTCTTAAACTTTGCCGAACATTGTTCCATATAGTGGAAGAGCAAACACAGCAGAAGGACGATAACGTCTGCTGCTGAGCCTCGTGACATCATTAAACAACTCCAGTGGATGCAAGCGCACCTCACAGTGATGTACACAGCGTAACCACACACCTTATTAGTATTTCTCAAACCAGTCCAAAAGGTTTAGGAAGAGCAAGAAGGGAAAAGAAGAGCTTTAACCCCCCTGTCACTCCCAACAACACAACAACAAAGACCTAACAACCATCTCCAGTAGTTACACCTCAGCACCACTCACTTTCCTAGCAACGGAGCATCCAAGCAACCATCTCCCAGCACCCCTAGCGAACGCATCAAACACCCAAGCCTAGCCACATCCAACATCCTCTTTCAAGGCCCGAGCAATGCAAGGGCAGGGCACAGACAAAGTGTTAAGTGTTTTCTTATTCATATTCTTCTCAGCCCAGAGCCATCCTTGGATAATCTCACTTATCCACTAAAAAGTGTTTTGTGGCATCCTTGGCACCAAAGGTGTTGTTCTAAATCTTTGCCCTATAATTAAATACAGGTAGCCGTATTGATTGCGCAGTTGTAATCGTGCATGGGCTGCCATGAGTGTCAAGGGAGCGCACAAAGGTGATTTTACTTGATCGGAGAAGGACACAAGAACGATGGAGGTGAAGGAAGAAGGGCATTATAACAGGATTCTTCCTTTTCTCCCCATTGTTTGATGATTAATCGAAACCCATTAGTGAGGAGACGAGGCCAGTGAATTCAGTCTTAATTAGTTTCTTTTTTTACCCCTGATTCGCCTTTGCTTTGACATAGGGGGTACGCATTATCTCCACAATGAGGGATTGGCAACCTCCTTATCTGATTTTTCCGTTAGTCTCATGCAGCTGGTATTATTGCTGTACTGTGCAGTATCAAGAGGCCGGTTCCTCACCTGGGGCTTTAAAATGCACTGCTTTATGTGAAACCAGATGCACACACACGTACACACACACACACACACACACACACACACAGTGATTCATTTCGCGAACTCAGCAGAAGGACATTTCGAGGTGGTGTCGTGGTATTCGCTCTCTAAGCTCAGCTCTCGGCGGAGGTTAGATGTGTTGGGAGATGGACATGCTGAGATTTAGCAAGTAAATCCCCCCCTCACCAGAGCTCCAGGATCAATGGGATCTTTGTTATGAGCGGAGCGAAGGAGCGACACACCCACCAACACTTAATTAAAAAGATCTGACACAGATACCGCACTCTGACATAGTGTGTACCCCTGACCCCGCTGCTAATATCTGAACCCAGGGTGGGAATAGGTTCAAGTGGTGTAATTGAAGAGGAGGCAATCCATCTAATCCCCTGCCATTGTCAGCACTCGCCCTTCCCCTTTTTTCCTTGTATTGCTTTTGCACTATTCCACTGGGAAGATTATAGACCTGTCAGCAGTGGCTGATATTTATGTTTTGAAACCCTAAAATACATCTAGTCAGCAAATTTTGCAAAGTTTCATGAGAAAAAACTCCTTCTGGAAATCACAATTTATGACATTTTTATGACTTTCTATACACATATTTAAGCAGCTAATCAAAATGTCGAAAGCAAGTGAGAATTATTTGGCATAAAGCCTGTTATTACAAAGCCTGGGACAGGTGTTGCAAACTAGCATTCACTATAAGCACTGATACATGCATGGGATAGTTGCTTTCAGCCTTGAATACGTTTGTTTGAGCTGAAATTAAGAGGAAAGTATACACAAAGAAATCCTTGCACATCTCATTACGGGGGAAGTTTCTGAGCTGCCTGTCATAGCAGGAAAACTCTTGACATCTCTTCTGTTTTTCTTCGTACTTCACACCTGAATATTGGCTCCCACCTCTCAGCTCTAAATCCTCGAAAAGCCTTTTTTGTTGTCACAGTCATTTCAGCCGGGTACTGCAGACTTCAGGTTGATGTGAGGGACAGCTTAGAGGATTTAGGAGTTATCAAATATAATTGTACAGAGCCAAAGACAAAATGACAGATTTCTATGCCTCCACGCCGGCGACAGCCGTGGCCGGAGGCATTATGTTTTCAGGTTGTCCGTCCGTACATCCATCTCATTCTTGTGAACGCAATATCTCAGGAACGCCTTGAGGGAATGTCTTCAAATTTGGAACAAACGTCCACTTGGACTCGAGGATGAACTGATTTTGGTGGTTAAATGTCAAGGACACTGTGACCTCACATAACTTCCTTTGGCCATAACTAAAGAATTCCTACACTTATGAACACAAAGTTTCACAAAAATGTCTTATAGGATTTTATTTCCAAATGTCAAAGGTCAACTTCACTGTGTGACGTCATCATGTTCTGCAAAAGGAAACATTTGGTTGGATACTGAATTGGCGACACTAATGTTGAAACTGTGGTGATTTAGATATTCTGTGCTGCTGCGTTTAGCCAGGCTCAGACTACAGGAGTTTCGGGCCGATTTATCCCTGATTCACCTCCAGAATATCGGAGGATGATTCTGGTCCAGGAGCTTGGTCAGTACCGATGTTCGGCCCAGATTACCTGGTAATGTGAGCGGTTTACAGATCCAATCCTAAACCTCCCAAACTGCTACAGGATCATCTGATAATTATCAAACATGTTTGATATTTAGGAGTTAAAATCTGGATGATTACATGTATGATTGTGTCACTTTTTTTTTCTCACTGCTAAGTATTATTACAAGTTGTCGCAACACGTCTGTCTCCGTTTTGTTTACACCTGCGTCCCCATGAGAGAGATCACGTGAGGTGGTGCATTGTTCCCTCAGGAACGGAAATCATAATAAATATCCTGTAGTGTGTGACGCTCCATTGTTTTCAAATCTTGTAGAGTGCATGTTTGAGATCAGAGAGCAGATAATCTGTGAAGATTCTCCTTATGTGTGTGATGCAACCCAATTTCAAGATCAGTTAGGATTTTAAAACTCCTGTTGTGTGAGCCCAACATGAAAGATGTGTGTGAAGCATCCACGTTTTATTTTTTTTCTTATTTATTTTTTAAATACCTTCATACCTTTTTATTAAATTCTTTCAAAGTCTTCACATGTGAGTCTGGACAGACACAAATGTAACTGCAACTTAACTGGTTGGCGGAGGCATGAAAGCACAAGGCGGTAATTCTATTTTTCTTTTTTTTTTCTTTTTTAATTCCCTCCCCCCTCGTCCTTTGGTCTAGTTTTGATTGTACTGGTCGTGAGAGCCACGGGGTTTATGTGGACGTGTTTGTGCAGCCAATGTCATTCTTCACTGAGCTGTGTCACTATTACTGCCTTGTAAATGGATTTCACATAAAAAGGAACTGCAGCAAGCATGGTCAATGACAAAGATGCTATCTAAACATGTTGTCAGCATTGTAGTAGCCTGTATTAGCAGTTTTTAAACTGACGTTATTGAGCAAGCGGCTCCTCTGTTAACCCTGGCTTTAACATGCAGGAACAATACTGACTTTTACTGTCAATGCAGTTGTGTCGCTCAGCCAGAAGTGGACAGCTGTGCTGTGTCGACCTTTTGGGTGTTACGGCACCTCAGAGGAGGACTCTTCTGACTGCTAATCTTTTATTAAGTAACAGTCTGGGCTGTGACATTTACATACACTCTCCCCGAGCCAATTAAGCTCTTGATGTGCTGGTTATTATCACCAAGCCAATAATGGAGATTAACAAAAAAACACCTCAGTTATTCAGACCGTGGTTCTTATCTTGTCTTGCTCTCAGAAGGTCATCGATTGCCATGATCCTTTTCCACAGTATGTGAGCAGTCTCACATCTCTGTCCTTTGTGCTCCTCCAGACCTGCGGGAGATAGTGTTCGTCATCCAGAGTCAAAGCAACTCCTTCCATGTGAGGCAGGCAGAGAGACGGAGAGCAGACTTACTGACGCAGGCGCACAGTCTCAAAGAGGTAAGATCCAAGACACATGCCACTCATGCACACATGCTCTTGTTTTGGAATAAGAAGAGCACATGGCCTACATTTCAGAAGACACATGTAGGTAATGACCATCAGTCTCATCTGAATATGAGATGTTGTACGCTGTAACATTTTCTGATTGGAAATCCATTTGCGAGAAAGTTTAGTTTAGTTTATTTGATATGGACATCACAGTAGCATTAGAATTGTAACATACATTTGTGAACAAGAACTAGATGCTCTGTTTTAAGTGTTTGTAGCGAAATGCTAATTTGCAACACCTGTACACAGGAGGCTTTTGTTAAAAAAAAAAGTTAAGATTGAAGAAAGTACATCCTCAAATACAACCACAAGAATGCATACACAATTCAGAGGAATACATATATGAATACATATAGAAAAATTAATCCACAAATATCACAGACACATCCATAAATGAAATTCATACATAAAATACAGAGGTGCCTGTATGGGTTTTAGTTAACATAAACTGTCCTCGACCGAAAAATGACAAAAATGACTGCTTTGTTCAAGCAGCAATTACAACCCATATTTATGCTTTGTTGTAAGGTGGCGCCCTGAAGTGGCCGTAGAAAGTATGACGAGAGCAAAGCAGGAAGTCATGTCACGTAATTTTAAGAGCAAAAAAGACAGTTTAGGTCGGGCGGGAGGGGTGATGTGTGGGTCAAACAAACACAGGACTGTTTGTGTCCCATTTTAAAAATAAAAGTAAACAGTGAGTTATTTTTAATTTAATATAACAACGGCACAGGAGTGAAGTAACGTAATAAATGTACTGTTTTTAGCCCAAACCACAATCTTGTTCGAAACTTAACCAAGTAGTTTTTAGTTTTTAACCTAACCAAACTGTGATCATTTTGCAACGTTAATGTGACCGTTACGTTTAGGTATGAGGACAGAAAACGCATTTCCTGCCACCGCTCGGAGCGCTAATTCAGGAAACGCTATTATTAGAGGGTAGAAACAAACGACTTATGTGGTCGTATGGTTTGGAGGACTTGTTGAAACATCACATAATTTCACTACATTAAAAAAAAAAACAAGCTTTGCCATGTGTTTGACATTTGTTACACTATTACTCAATACTTGTCATTTTAAATGTTGAATGATAGTATGAATAATTATTCGTGGTACCCTCCATATAAACCTCTTAAGTCCAAAATATGAAAGTGTAGTTTGAAATATGCAACATCCTCAGTTCCTCGTGACAGCAGATCATGTGCTTACTTTTAATTTGATGTATTTAGGAAATCCAGACATTTGCGCAGCTTTCATGTTCGGCTATATATCACTCTTCTCAACAAATCAACCTGCGTTTTCTGGCCTCTAGTTGGTACATTTTTAATGTGCTGATCATCCAAAGGCATATGTTCATTTTAATGAGTATTGTAATTCCTGATTATGCAGATATTAAAAAGAAAAAGATGCCGGAAATAAAACTGATATTTTCTCCTGGGACATCAGCAGATTATTTTATGCAATTTGTTAAATATCAGCAAACACATGCACCATGTCAAAGGAAGACACCGCACACATTTACAGGTCAAAATGCCATTATATTTCTGTTAATTAAATCTTTTCACATGTGGTGTAATACACAAGTTATATTCCATTTGGTTAAATAGTGAATGCAGCATCACTAATGACAATATTAGAGTAAATTAGATGAAGGAACTTCTCGCTGTGTTTACTGTAGCAAGAGACCAATTTAGATCTCATATTTGGGTTTATATGTGTGGTCTTGGATTTATCGTTGTTGTTGTCTCAGTTTCCACTGCTGGATGTCGCATACCTTTTATCTGCGCCATTGACTATAAATAACCACAGTGAGTCATTATTTCTGTTTAGTGTTGTTGTTCTGGTTTGAAAAATACTTAGTGAGCCACACCATCTATATACCATATTCTTGGAAAAGTACTGGACGCCCTGTTGTCTTATTTTTTCTCCTATTTGTCGACAACAACCCTGAAATCCTTTAGTCCACCTTCAGCAATACAAAGTCCAAAATACATGTATTATTATTTAAATCTGATCATTTTATCCATAATTTAGATTGTTTCATGTTTCCTGTAATGAATAGTGGCATCAGTTTGTGCCATTTATCATGAAAAGATTCAGTTACACTAATGGGCATCACATTTTATACGAAGAGACAGACTTTATGAATACCACATCATGTTGTGTTTGCATTTATCATCGCAGAAATGTCTGCCGTTTTAGTATCTGTTGCATGCAATTACACAAACTAAGTCCAGGGAGAATTTTAATCAGCAACTTCTCAAAGAGGGGGCAGTAAAGGCCTGACAGCTTTTCAAAGAGATATAAGACCCAAAGACTTGTGATCAAAATTAGTTATCTTCACAGAATCTCAATGAAAATACCTTTAGCCTCAGGTGTACATAAAAGCACTCAGAGAGCACATGCTGTACCTCTACCAAGGCTGCAGAGTCCCTGAAAATAATGATTGAAATTTAAAAAAAATACTAAAAGTTCTATACAACTTGGAAAAACAAAATGGAAAAGAAAGGGAAGAAATGGGAAAACTAAAAGATTACTTTATATATTAATACTTCTCTTTCCAATTTTTCTAAATGTTTTTATTTTCCTTTTCCATTTCATCCTTTACACGCTACGATTGAAGCTTTTGCATTTACTGTAAGCTTTACATTTTTGCATTTACATTTAAGATTTTCTATTTTCCATTCCTGTTTTCAAATAGCCATTTCACAATATCCATTTGTCATTTCAATATCCTTTTTTTTTATCCTGAGTAGTATTTTGAGTTTTAATTTTAATTTCATACTGAGTGTTTTTTCCATTCAAGTAAGAGTTAGTTTATGAGTAAGTAGTTTATGAAAACATGTTCTGTCTTGCAATGTTAAAAACAATCATGGATCCACATTAAAAGCTGAATATCTTGTTTCTTAGACCATGACCCACCTGAACACAACATTTCACTGGAATGTGTTTTTGTGATATCCTGCTAAAAAGCAGGCAGGGCTGAACCTTAACTGTCTTTTCAGTTATAAATAGTTAAAATAGCCAGAAAGTAGCCTTTCAAACTAAATACCAGCCCTTGTGAAAACTGTGTCTGAATTATAGCATGCTGTTAGTGCTGGACTTCACAGAATAAAAAATGCAGCAAATAATAAAACAAAAGCAAAAAAAGCCTCTGACTTTAATAACAGAGTAGATAAAATGTAAACTCTCCAATTCATCTTCAGCACGAGTTAAAACCAGCCATCCACCACTTCACTCCCTCCTCGGAGGCACAACACACACACACACACACACACACACACACACACACACACACTTATAATTCTGCTGTTTAACAGTCTTCGAGGGTGTTCGTGGGATATGGGAGGAAAAGATCAAAGCCAAATAATACAAGAGATTTGCTGAGTTTGTAGCTGTTAAACATGCTTGATGTACAGTATCTTGTGGTGCTTTGCCACGGAAAGCTTTACACAAAACCCTTTTAATGTCTTGGAAAATATCTTGAAATCAGAAAGACAGTGCAGACATGAGAGGACTGCAATAACCTCTGATTTATGGTCCTATATTCAAGATACAAGGTTCGGGTTTTGGTGAAAACTAGAATGGCCATAACGGTCATTTTGACCTTTTTGAACTTCATGTGTAATAAAATAAAATCATACAATTCTTGAGTTTTCCAAAATGGCTTTTGTATAAATCACACACAAAGTAAAGAAAATATGATAATTTTTGCCTATTCTGGCCATACACGGTCATATTGAACGCACAGGTATTCTGTTGTTAATGTTTCGGCATCTCGGTAGCAACTATCATTGTCTCTGTCAGAGAAACGTCACTCGCGGTCTTGAGTGCTTTTTCATATTTGAATTTCTGTACGGAAAAATACTGGTGTGAATGTATGAAATAATTCTGGTTTACTAGGCTATGATGATATGAATATTGATAAATGTATACCAAATGTATAATTAAACTTGTTAAAATGTGCATTTTGGTGTTTTTTTTTAAGATATCCTAACACAATAAATGCATTAATCTCTCAACTGGGTATTTATCATCACATTGTCATTATAGAGTTTGGAATCTGGCAGTCAAAAATTCTAGTAGTTATGAAATATGAAATCTCGGCACTTCTAGTGTAAAACTGTATTTAGACTTTATTTTCTGTAGATCAGGAAAAAAAAATAGTATTGTGGTATTTGTAACACAAAAATATTTCATTTAAAGCTTCTTAAAGGATTCATGGCTGACTTAGTGTTGCTAAATAATGTGAAATTTCAGGCCAACATCAGTGACAAGTTGAAGATTTATGACCTGATCACTGCGCCACCGAGACGGGAAAGGCATGTACTATCAGTCTGTCTGTCTCCGAGCCTTTTTCACCCTCAGCACATAATTCTGTTTTATCCTCGTCTGACTGGAAGGTTTTGTGATATCCACAGATTTACACAGACAGGAACTTGTGTATTCTGTGTGGCGGCTCACAGCCCAGTCTGACATTCTGCCTTCTGGGAGGAATTCACATTACATTTATACATACATTATATATATTTTTTGTCGTTTAGCCGATGCTCATATCCACAGAGACGCACATGTACAACAGGATGAGATTAAACTCAGAAACCTTGGACAGCAGTTGTGGAATGCACCATGTTTCTAAATGCTTCCTCATGCATCACTTGTATTATCTTAACCATTTATGCATTTATAGAGCCACTGGGATGAAAATATTGTCCTTCAGTTAGAGATTTGGCTAGAGCCCAGCCGATTTAATCTGCTGATATTGACCTATCAGTATCTGTCGGTGTCAGCATATATGTTGTCCGATATGAAAACTTTTTTACAGAACATATAATTCAGAAAACAATGCATGGGATGATTTAGGAATGGCGTCATTATGTAGTTCTTTATTTAAATGGTCAGCAATTGACTGATACTGAACATACAGTACTGATATGTATTGATCTATTTGCTTTATTTTTATTTATTCCTTATTTTCTCAGTCTTTATTTCTAGAATTGGTTGACAATGTAATACATTGTATATATAATAAGCAGTGGTGTAGTAGTTGATGAAGTGTATTACTAGGTAGAAAAATCTATATTGGTATCGGTCTCAAAAAACCCCATATCAGTCAGGCTCTATATTTGGCCCTCATTGGCATCAATAATGTCATTTTTGACTGCAGCTCATGACTGAAGTTATTTTGACAGGTGACTCTCCTCCAGCCCTTCCTGCGGGTAAAAGCAAAGCTTCCTGTCCCTCCGTCACAACCCGGTCTCAGTGACCCCGTCTCCTCCCAAGTCACCAAGCAATCAGTGTCCTATTCGTTGCATGTCCACACGAGGACCAGCTCTGCACACAACTGCCATAAAAGAATCTTACTGAATGCCTCCTTCATCACAGGAATGTCAATAGCTCTTTGAAGCAAAAGTTGTTTTTTTTTAGTTTTATTATCTGAAGGCAGCGCTTTTTTCTGTCGTTCCCAACCTCTTTCTACCAACACCAAATGCAGAAGGCCGCCCTCTCGGAGCCTGTTCTGCTCGAGGTTTCTGACCTGTTTAAAAGGACTTTTTTGCTCATGGGCAATGTTGGGATGTTGGGGCTTTGTAAATCATTGAGCGTGGTCTAGACCTGCTCTATATGAAAAGTGTCCTGAGATAATTTTATGATATGACACTATAAATAAAATTGAATTGAAATTCTTTATTTTCTATATATCTTTTCTCTTTTCATATCACAACGATGGTGTGAAGGCCAAAGAGAGTTCAAGTTCAAGACCTTTATTTATCCCCCAGGGCCAATTAGTTTTGCTGCAGTAGCAATAAAAAGACACAACAACAACAAACTACAAACAACAGGGTGAGACTCTCAGGATATAAAACAGCCATACATACAGTACATAACCACACATGATATATGCATCATATTCATGCAAGATTAAAAGGTGAACACATGAAATACAACAGTGGGAAAGAAAGAAAAAGGAAGGGAAGGAGAAGCAGCTGATGCTACCTTCACTTTACAGAGTTGAGCAGTGAAATGGCAGAGGGTATGAAAGAGGATTTATTTCTGATAGTTTTGGATAATGGTTGTCTGAGGCGGGAACCAGAGGGCAGGAACTTGGATTCTAAATGCAGGGGGTGTGTACTGTCAGATGTGATGGAGTCTGCCTTCTGTAAAAGTTGTTTACATGTACAGTTCGGATTTGTCTGCTGAGTGCCAATGATTTTGCTGCTGATTTTCGTTACCCTTGAGAGAGCAGTTTAATAAAACATGGTAGGTGCCATTATGCCATTAGCTTTACGACAAAACTCACATTAGACGAGCGCTAACTGACTAATAGGGTTTAATAAGTGTAAACAGTGTCGGGCCCATCCTCTAAATCAAACAGGCTGCCGTTAGACAGAATGGCTCAGAGGAGACTCTTCCCCCTGACTTCCTGCATGATATGATGAGTGGACCATGCAGTAATGAACCACTGGCTCTTACGCTCTGCTGCTTTGTTTTCCTCGCAGTGTGAAGCATTGGCTCTCTCTCAGACAATCCTCTCACACCTTCTACTGTCCGTCCTCACTGCAGAACATTTCGCTGAAACACATTCCTCTAATGTGTTCATGTCCTGAAATGTCCTGTGCTTGTTTCCAGTGATATTTGTGTCTTAGTTATTTCTTATGTTGTGTTCACACCAGGCACCAATAAAATCATCTCCTCGCTTTATTCGCAAGTTTGAACACTGGAATATTTTGTTTTGACTCGCTTCATATGCACGAGTCTTTTACATTGACTTTATATGTAATTCACTCGCACAAATTGTTTTATTTGCAGCCGGTGTGTATATACAGTCAGTCTTTAGAGTAATAGTATATCAATTGCTCGCAGAGTGTTAGGTTGAATTCTTGTGTGTGTGCGTCACAGACGACAGGACACAGCAGGAGAAACACTGAATCACATAAAATCACAGCGGTGTAATAGCAACCCGTTCCTCGTCACTTTGTATCATACAGATGCTACAGGCTGCCTTGTGTGTCGGTATCATGCAGTCTATCATACAGATGCCGAGGAGCCGTGACAAAGTGCCTGTGTTTAACAACCTGGGAATGGGAATAGGGTGCACACAGTGTTATTGGCTGGTGGGTTACACTCCTACGTGTGGCCCAAAGGCTGTGTGCTGACGCCCACAAACGTCCCGACCTTAGCAAAAATAATAAAAAAAGAAAAAAGTACAGGCAGAGAGCAGGGTCTCTGCAGATCCAGACACCACCACACACTTCTAGTGATCAGTTTCATATTAGTCTATACATTGTTTTTTAGGATTATGCTACATATTCTATCTTTAACAACAGCAAAACTATATCAAACTAGAGACCATCTTTCTATGGGATCACACCAGCCGTGATGCCAAATCAGCCCGCCAAATGGCCCCTTCCCTCCATCTTTGAACTTGACTTTCATTTTGATCTCAACTACACACCTGTAAAGTTTTTGACTGTATCTTGCACGGTTATATCGCTATCGCGGTGACAAAATCTGGCTGCGGTCAGACAGACAGAAATAAAAACACCTGGCAAAGTGCTCAAAACTGCCTGTG
>JAOVVB010048184.1:0-14818 GCA_028570985.1 Heterobranchus longifilis
GCGGGTGCTGTGGCGACGGGCTCATAGCCAGTGCGCCCAATAGAAAAGCATCTTCTCACTCGTCCAGAAAACACTGTACATCAAACTCATTTAGCACCTTGGATCAAGCCTCGGCTTGTACTTCTCCTGCTTCGGCTTACACAGCACATTGCATCGCTATGCCCCACCCTGAACTGTACACTGGGGACTGTCACATCTGCACAACTCCCTACTCCTTGACCGCAACATGAAGTAGCGGATCCTATTATCGCTAAGATTTTTGTTTAGTTTTTTCCTTCTACAAAGCACTGAATTAAACAAGCACCTTTTTTGCACTGCAACAGCTCTCGTGTCCGTGATTCCTGGGTCCACTAAAAGCATTACATTGACTCACTAAATAGCTCCTTAAATAAAACATTACCCACCCTCATAAATATTTCTTGAGTATGTGTGTATAAAAATTGTCTCAAAGCAGCTTTACACAATCAAAAGAATTATGGAAGTTTGTATGAAATGTGAATGTGTATGAATCAGAGTGATAAGATTAAGCAGCCCTAACACAGCAGCCCCCCAATCACTACAGCCACGATTCTTCTCAAAGGTAAAGTACAGGTTAGTTTGTTTTATTTTTGTAAAAATTATTTATATTTTGTGTTAATTATTTCTATATGAATATTTTTGGGTTGGGGAATGAATCGTCAGAGTTTACATTATTTCCTATGGGGGGGGTTTATACAAGTGTTTTGGTATATATGCACGCTTTCGGAAAAAAAATCATGATTGCAATCCAAGGTTCCAGTGTACCTTCTTAATTTGTCTAACAAAAATTAGTACTTAGAACTAATTATAATTAGGTCATTATGATAAACGCTTTTATATATAGCTAAGAGGATTATCATAATGACCCAATTTTAATTACTTTATTAGCCATATAAAAAATATATGGCTGCCTTTGGCCAATAGGACATCTGCAGGTGTCTAAAAAGGTTCTTGTCAAACTAGTGTGATAAACCTTAAATGGTAGGTTCACAGAGGGAATAGTATTACTATCCTTTTAGTACCCACTACATTCTCACTGCAATTGTGGGGGTGGGTCCCGATTTATAGAGGTTGGACTTAAGTTCAAATGGCTTTTCACATGAGCTGAACTTTGGTGTGCTCTAGCTTTTTATTAACCTATAACTGAATTCAAGATATCTGCCAAATGGCTGTAAAGTAAACAGTAGTTTTTTAAACATTTATTACTTACTTTTAAGTTACAGTTTCCAGTTCTGGTTCCTTTGTCCAACGGATCTGAAACACTGATAACTGGACACTGGAAGAGTTTATCTATGAAGAAAAATGACCATTATGCGCTATCCAATACTTTTTAAGCAGTATATATCATAATGCACTTAATCCATTACTACCTTCAGGTCATCTTATGTTATGTATTTCGGTCATCAATATCTACATTTATATTCTTATAAGGAAGCACTACTGGACCAACAATGACCAACAATATTATTGAGATGGTGAACCATTCTCAACCCAGCAGTGGTGGATCACATGTGCATCAGGGGCAGTATTAGCAATATATTGAATCAATGCTGATTTTAGAAATAATCCAGCTAACAGTGTGCACCTTAATATTGAACAGCAGAAGAGCAAGAAGCTGTGCAACCCAACAGTGGGGCTGCGATCAATAATAGATAATGAGTTTAGCTACATAGTGTGTATATCTAATAAACTGATGAGTGTATATTCACACAAAACTCACACCTTTTGAATAACTTCATCCCTAATGTTAGGATTGTTGAGATCATCACTGCTGGTGAGCTTTAATTGCAAAAATACCTTCTTAATAACAGGCGCTACAAAAAGGTGAAAAATTGTCTATATTTAGCAGCTGTTATGAAACGTATTTAAATTTTTTTTAATGAAATTGTGAACTGAATGTAAAAATGTAACCTGGAACCCCATAGATTTGTACTTCACAAAGAGTAACAAACTGGTTAATATTGGGAATGATGATGTTCACGTAACGACCTCTCATATTGCAGATGTAGTTTTCAGTGGCACCAGCAGCAATGCTAGAAATAACAACACACCTGCAGAGAGAGAGAGAGAGAGAGAGAGAGAGAGAGAGAGATGCGTTATTTAATCTTATGGTTAAATGTTAAGTTAAATCCAAGGTTAATATTTTATATAAAGAAGTCACCATCCTAAATTAACCCTTTTCAACATAGACTGTGCAAAAGTTTTATCATGACAAATACTTTGATATACTTTTATTTCAGTTGATAGTCAGGTCTAATGTTGTGGACCATCTATAAAACAAGATGCTCCCTTTATGCCTTACATTATAGAAACTATAGTGAGTATTCCCTCACCACATTGTCCTTTTTCAATATTAACACAAACAATCATCACTCTCTCCTTAAGACTTTTACATAAAAGAAAACTTAAAACAGGAGCTTCATAAATAAGCCAATCTTTGATAAACGTATTATTATAATTATCAATATATTTCATTTAAGGAACAGAACAATTTCTCATTGAATGAATAGGACATAAAATGTTCCCAAATTAAAATGAGTGCAAACATATAAACCTGTGATTTGTCTTGTTGATGAAAGAATTGTCACAGCTGCTGTTACAGAAAATTAATCATCACCTTCTGAACATTCAGATTCAATAGCACTAATGTATAAATGAGTACAATTCATTTCTTGATGACTTCCATGCCAGTATTACACACACTGAATGATGTACTACAGTATATCCTTGACAATCAGAAAAAGTCAATTAATGCAGCTACTGTATATATTTTCTATAACAAGTTTGGATTTAAAAGTTGCTGAGTAATTCTTTATACCTTCATGTTAATAAATTTATGTTCATATGTTTATATATAGATTGTGTATAAATATTTGTTATAAAATTTTAATTGTATATAATTAAAAAAATAAAAAAATAATAAAAAAATATTAAAAAAAAAAAAAATGAAAACTCACCTGGGGTTATTGTTGCCATTGTTGACTAGGGAGTTACCAATGTGAATCTCAGCACCATTTATTCGTTCTGGACAGCAGTCACCTCTGTTAGTGATGATTACATGGCTAATATCATACACTGCCAACAAATCCACTCTCCACCACGCGTTGTATTCATTATTTGTACATGCACATGAGTTTAACCCAAAGTTTGATGCTGTGTTGTCATCAATAGCCAAGTTAGCAAAATAATAGTTTCCATATATAGAAGATTGTGTTGCTATTCCTCCTAAGGCCACATTGACTGGATTTGAAAATAAAAACATATTTATATAGATAAATATAATTTACAAGTATGAATGTATAAAATAGTGCAGAATTGTGAATATGTAATGTCTCTCTCTGTCTCACACACACAAATACACATTCTTACCTTCCTGTCGGGTCAGCATCCACTGCAATGACAAAATACATATACCTATACAAAAATACATAATATTTAAGTAAAGTCAAATCAAGTAGCCCTTTATTGTCATTTCATCCATATACAGTTCAGTACACAGTGAAACAAAACAGCGTTCCTCCTGGACCAACATGCTATATATAAACAACATAAATTAACAACATAAATTAACAAAAACTAACGAGCTAACTAAAAATCCTAAATAGCTGACTAGCTAAATTAACACTATAAATTTACAAAAAAACTAAGTACTATACAAAAAGACAACATAAAGTGCATGTGCAAATGAGAGCGACAACACGACAAACAACATGACACAGTCCAATACTGTGATAATGAGTTGAGGTAGTGAGATAAGAGCAGTAAACATTTCTTGTAATTAGCAGCAAAGATATAAAAACAGTCCATGTGCAAATAGCAGGTAATAAATATTGTGCAAAAAGCAATTTTAGGTTGGTATGTGAGATTTCTTATGGTTGTTGATCATTGTGATTGTGCGTGTGTGTTTATCAGTTAAGTTCCATTTGTTTTTTGGTGATCGAATTTTCAGTACCTGAGTGAGAGTGTGTATGTACAGTATGTGTGTGTGTATCAGTCCAGGCCCTTTTTATTTAGGAGACAAATGACAAGTGTTGTGCTTTTACACAGTCTATATGTGCCCGAACAACACCACATGAAACAACACATTTGAATATATCAGTTTAGAGAGATAATGTGAAGAAACATATAATTTACAAGAGATAGTTAATCAATCATAGTATACTGCAACTTACCACAAGTTAATTTTATAGGATACTTAAAATAAATTTGATACATAAAATCAGAGCTTACCTAAAAAATGAAGCATGGTCCTCCATGAATTTTTCATCTTTTGTTCAATCAGACTGATATTAACAGTGGAGAACAACTAACACAAAATAAATAAATGATACAGTAAAATCACCAGTATAAATTTAACACTTTCAGAGTTTATTTAAATCCAAGTGAACTCATATTAACATGGCTAGGTGTTAATTCAACATTTTAAAGCAATGTTGCATTCACTATTTACGTCTTAGACTTACTGTGCAATTCTAAGTTCATCATAAAACAAATATATAATGTACTAAGCCAAATAAAGGCACAATTTGGAGAGACTACTTGCCTTGTTCTTCATTGATCAGAAAGTCGTCTCTGTGTCCATTTTACAATTGGTGTGCAGCTTTCCATTTGGAACTTGCCAAATGACGATGCAGTTCATTTAATAGGCAAATGCACTGTGTTTTCCAAATTCAAATATATTTGCTCCAGATGACAGTCTATAATAAAGTAAAAAGTAAAAGAAAAAACTGAAGAAAAAAACCTGAAAAACCTCAATCTTCCATTTTGGTTTTATTTATGTCAAACTGGGACTTGTGATAAACTTTCTCTTGAATGATGGTATAAATCTTATTGACATTTACAGAAGATTTCACACACAGTATGGTGATGAGACGTTTAGCCACAGTAAATCATTTGAATGGTGTAAACATTTTAAAGAACATGTGTGAATGATCCAGCGGCATAGTGGTAAGCACTGCTGCCTTTTATCTGCAGATTCCAGGGATGATTCCTACCTCAGGTCTGTGTGCATGGAGTTTTCATGTTCTCCCCATGCTTAGTGGGTTTCCTCCAGGTACTCCAGTTTCCACTTCAAAGACATGCATATTAGGCTAAATGCCATTCCCAAATTGTTGCAGCTTTCAAAATAGGCGCATCTATCTTTGGGAACTGCACATGCAATCATTCATGAGCATCACTTGCACACTAAAGGAACCTGGTAGTTATTACCAATATGGTCCTCTACAGTCCTAACCGTGCTCTAAGCCATTTCCACATGTTTGAGCCATTAAAAGGAGATTATTTAATTATAGTGGCATCTGTCAAGGGGGTGGGATATATTGATCAGCAAGAAAATATCAGTTCTTAGTTGCTGTGTTGGAAGCAGAAATTACTTTTCCAGAAGCTTGTTGCATATCAGAATGGATAACTGTAAAAGATTGGTCAAAGTTCCCAAGTTGACTGCTGTCCCACCACTGAATGCTTCTGTAATGGGCACACAAGCATCAGTACTGGACCATGAAGGAAACAAACAGTTAAATTGTCTTTTGAAGTATAAGTTTGTATCAAGAGATTGCATCAGTAACCATTGTGAACAGTAGGCAGTGGCAGACTGAGATGGTGGGCAGAAGTCACAAGCTTATCAGTAGCATGTCCATACAGAGTGGCGATGGGCTAATCACTTTTTGTTGGCAGGAGAACCAGTCCGAAGTTAAAGGCACTGAAATCAAAGCTGCACCAAGCTGGCAAGATGGGCATGAAACATAACTTGCACTCGCAAGTTCAATGGCAGCATGTCCTTGTCTGAAAGCATTAAGAACAAAGGTTGATAAGATGGGCATGGAATGAAGGTGGCACTCACAAGCTCCTCAGCAGCAAGTCCATGTTGGAAGATTGAATAGCATTTATCAGTGGTGGCATATCCTGTGGCTGTGGTGGCAGTCTGAAACTCTGGCCTTGAAGTCGAGACAGTGGCGATACCTTTAAGGTGGCTGAGTCGCAGTAACTGATTGGCTATAACTGGAAAAAGAAGAGTTGCTCGGCACCGAATACAGTCCTTTAATGGCTGACCCTGGGCAAGCTGCTCAGCAGTGAATAACACTCCTTAACTTTAAAGCCCGGAAAGGCACACAGCATGACACTCGTAGGACACCACTTCTAGCCCAGCACATTACTGATTTTCTTGCCTCCCTTTATAAAGGAGAGAAAGTCCAAAGCCTTCAGGCATAATGCTGTACCAGCCGTATCATGTTTAGCGGCCCCACCCCCTCACATCCCTTCTTATGGGAAAACCATGATGCCAGATAAGGCTGTTAGTGTTAGTTTCAGAGTAAGCAAGGAACGAAAGATTTTGGCACATGGAGAATCTGTCACTGGAGAATCTGTGACATTTGCAAAATTATGATTTTATGTTTATGTTGGAATATGTAGTATTTGCCTGCATTTATTTGGGAATATGTACTACTAAACCATTTCACAGATGTTGCTGTGGGCCTCTATAGGTTAAGGTTTTCTTTTTCTTTTTTTTTTAGGTAAAACAGTCATTTGCATGACTTTTGCGTTAGGTCATCCAAAGCTACTTATTTACCTCTCTAGAATGTATGGAAAACAAACTAAGCTCATTCATGTAGAAGCAGCATGTGAATACATGATCTGGTTAACTTTTTGTTAGTATTCACATTATATATCATAATTGGGGAAAATGGGACCTTAGTGATGATGGAATGAATCAGTAATCACCAAACTTTAAATCGTGTAGATCAAAAACAGGAGAGGAAAATGGCCAGACTGTTTCAAGCTAACAGAAAGGCTACAGCAAAAGCATCTTGCAACAGATAAAACATCCAGCCAAATGAGGTGGCTAAGCTACAACCAAATTGGGTTTCTCTTCTGTTTATCCTCAGGTATAGTAGGGACAGCCTCTGTAAACCTAGAAAAATTCCCTAACCTGATAAAGCTTGAATTCGGTTGTGAAAATGTAGATAAAGTCAGAAATTGGCATCATCTAACTTGTCTGTTTTCTTTTCATTATGTAATGCAATTGTGTAAATATAGATCATAATATACAAAAAATCAGGGAAATGATGTTGGTCTGTGAGCAAATGGTATTTTGCTCAGTATTATGGTATTTTGCTCAGTACGGTGTTCTTAATAACGTGGCTGGTAAATGTACAGAATATACAGAAGTCAGTCAACTTGTCAGGCACTCCAGTCACATTGAGTAATGCAAATTTCATGGAAACGTCTACTATGCAACCTTCTGACTGCATCATGAGCCTCTAGTTTATAGTCTATGGTGTCTGCAACAAAAAAAAAAACAC
The DNA here is from genome assembly GCA_028570985.1 of Heterobranchus longifilis. Taxonomy (NCBI): domain Eukaryota; kingdom Metazoa; phylum Chordata; class Actinopteri; order Siluriformes; family Clariidae; genus Heterobranchus; species Heterobranchus longifilis. Next base: position 7,317 of record JAOVVB010048184.1, read on the forward strand.
ACACTGTAAGCAGGTATTATGCTTTACTCTCATTACTAAAAATAGAGAAAAAAAAATCCACTCTAACAAAGGGCAAACATTCCACCAAAAGCCAGTGAGTAGGTAGTTCAGGAGTAGCAGGCTGGAGTCATTGAGGCTCCTGGGCTTATTGTTGCTGTTGTTGACTAGGGAGTTGTCAGTATGTCCATCTGTCTTTTCTGGACAGATGTTGGCGCTGTTACTGTTGACTAATCCACCCTCCACAGCAGGCTATTTTCAGCATGACTTATGGTATATCTGATTCTGTTTAGTGATTTAGTGATCAGTGATTAGTGATTTAATACGACATTCAATACTGAAGATTTCAAAACTATGAAATAACATAGCTGGCATTAGGTAAATAGGCAACAACAAGAGTCAATTGTTATTTTAAGACACGAAGGTCAACTGTTCTAGAATAGTTTTTGCAAGAACAGTATTGTCAAGTGTGCCCTGCAATAGATTGGCAGCCAGTCCAGGGTGTGCCTTGTGCCCCAAGTTTCCTGGGATAAGCTCCATGCCCCCCCATGACCCTGAATACAGGATAAAGTGGTATAGTGAGTGAGTGAGAATATTGTCAAGTGCAGTTGCAAAATCCATCAAGCATTATGATGACTCTGGCTCTCCTGAAGTGCATCCCAGGAAAAAAAGACAAAACTTACAGTACCTCTGCTAAAGAGGAGAAGTTCATCCACAAAAATCACCAATAAACAGCACTTCAGATTAAAGCCGTTATGGATGCTTTGATGTAATGTAAGCAGATCTCAATATCAACTGTTCAAAGGAGATTTCTGCATATTTTGGATGCCTCCAGCATTTACAATATAGGAAGAAATAAACTTCAGGAAAGACCATGAAATTAGAAGGTTTGTCCTAACCTTTGACTGGTAGTATGTGTGGTACAATGATAATTAAAGAAAAACTGTACTTTTACTTGTCTCATGACTCCTCTGGCAAGATGTAATTAAAGGCTTGTTTCAATGGGTGTAACACTGTCTGTAGTGTCCTAAAACCAATGTTAAGGGCCGCCTTTAAGCTCCTTGTTTGCATTTGTAGAATGTATTAGGAAAAAAAAAAAAAAAAGCTCGTTCGTATGGCAGTAGCACAAAGAGAGCTGGATGTAACTTTCCTGGGGCACAAGGGGAAAATTCTGCTTCTATTTGTTCCAACAGCCATTTGCCAACACACAAAAACACTCAATGCTCCTACTACAATTGTCCCTGCTATAAAGCAGCTTGCTTCATCCTTCAGAGAACAAATAGACCAATAAACATAAGAATGAGATATACAGTAAATAAACTATTTATTGAACTAACAAAAATGTCAATATTTATTTACTGTTCTCTCTCCCTCATCACATCCATATTATCTGCACTGATTCCAAATGAGGTTGCTGTTTCACCATTTGTTGAAAGCATATTCACATGACCACATGACGCACAATAGGGTTACCTTTTTTGAGCTGCAAAAAAAAACCAAAATAAAAACCTGTTGCCCTTTGGCATTTATCAAATGTAATAAATACACTACCTATATTTATTCCTTCACACTTCCTGGCCAAAAAAAAAGTCACCATTTCAGGTAATGGAACTGAGTTAAGAACACTTCATCAAATTATCAGACCCTGGAAGGATAGTGCTGAACTATCATCTTTGTGGAAGACATGTAGTCAGGAAAAATTCATGAATGGAGACCACTTAAAAACTTGAAGTTGCATGTTTAAAAAAAAACTGTAAAAATCATGGCTATGATTAATAGTAAGAGCATATCTATATACACCCATTTGGTGAGAAATCACAGGATTGAAACTAAACAGCTGTGTGACCATAAGAAAACCACTTGTTGGTGAGACTAATAAGAAAAACCATAGAATTTTCATTGGAGACTTAAGATACCACTTTGGTGCAATAAGCATCTAGGTATAGTGTCCTAAGGTATAAGCCTCTGAATACAGTATTTTTCTCACGAACTGGGTGTTATGGGCTGTTGTAGTCGTGGGCACAAAGGGCAGGCATAGGCACAGAGGGTTTTCACACAAAACAAGAATGCAGAAACGAAACAAACAAAGGAACAAACAACCAACTCAAACAATAACCAAAAGCATATGGTGAGACACCGGCGCTATGGCGAGACACCGGCTCTAAGAGCTCACAGACAAACTAACCATGGCACTTGGCTAACCATGGCACTCGGCTAACCATGGCACTCGGCTAACCATGGCACTCGGCTAACCATGGCCAGAGGTGGAAAGAGTAATTTTGTACTCAAGTAAAAGTACTGTTACTTTAGTGAACTTTTACTGAAGTACAAGTAAAGTTACCCTTATAAAAATCTACTCAAGTAAAAGTAAAAAGTAGCTCATAAAAAATTTACTCAATTTTTTTCCTTCCCCGTTGTATTATTTGTATTATTTTTCATTTTCATTCATTTATTTTTTACTCAGTAGCGAAGCTTTTTTATTTGCTGGTGTGTGGTGGTTTTGCTATGGGCTCTACTGATTTGACATTCTTTATATTTAAATAGAATTTTAGACATCTTATTTAAAGTGAATTTCTAACTAAAGTGATCATTTCTTAAAATTATTAATTAACTTTAATGTGCTTTTTTTCTTTGTATCTGCTTAATTTATCCCCCCTCCTTTCCTCCCTTCCTATCCATCTATCCATCCATATTTTTTTCTTTTTCTTTTCCAGGTCCTGATCACAGGAACAGCAATTTAAGTAAATATTCCCATACCTCCCTTGCCATGTCCTCCATATCTCCCATGTGGAATACCAAGGCATATCCAGGCCATATGACAGACATAATCTCCATATCTATGTTCTGCCCCAGGGTCTTGTACCTGTTTGACATGCCTGAAACACCTCTCCAGGTAGGCATGCATGGGGCAGCCTAGACATGTTCCCAAACCATGTCAAGTGGCTCCTTTCGACATAAAAAAGCAGAAACTCTATTTTGAGTTGATGGCTAAGGCCAACCCTGTCTGTGAGGATTCTCATTCATGCAGGTGAGGTTATTTGGGAGTTCAGTCATGACAACTAGGCTTATTTCTTGTTAGGTTGAAACTTCTAACTATTCATCTGAGTAGATTCTACTCTGATCCTGTAGAAGCTACTTGGATGAATAGTGAAATGTTTCTACCTAACATGAGAAAAGGGCAATCCTATTAGAGTCCAGAGAACTGGGAGCAATTCTGATCTGACATCAGACAAAAACCATGACCGAAGGCCCTGTTGTATTCAGATGAAGACCATGAGGTCCCTTTTATGTTTTCAATGTGTCTATCATGTTTTCATTAATTTCCTGTCACATGCATGACCACACCCACACCATGTCTCATGATAATGAAGAGCATTATTAATAGATCCAAACAGATCACACCACACTCTTATCGGGCACTCATGCACTTACTACATTGTTCCTGCTTCTGGTGGGTTGGTGAGGTTACCGCAACATACGCAGTGCTTTTTCTTCTTTTCTTTTAGTGCACAGTCAATTTTTCTTTCCTGTCACTTGCCATTCTTGTACAGTAGTTCATCAGTGAAGTCCCTAAGAGGAGTTAGTAATAATTGTATTGAGCAGTTCATGATGTAACTATGTCCTTATTTTTTTTTTCCTGCTCTTTTTAACCATGTCCTCACCAGGCTTGAACAATACTATGTCCTTTTATCCACCAAACACATGTAGATTCTTCATGAGAGCCAATTTCATCATGGTGCTTGATGGGTTTTGCGAATGTTCAGTGGTTAAAGCATTGGACTATGGTTTGGAAGGTCCCAGGTTCAAATCTCATGATTGCCAAGTTGAGCAAGGCCCTCAACTGCTAACATGTATAATGAAATACAAATTTAAGTCACTCTGGATAAGGGTGTCTGGCAAATGCCTAAATGTATTCTAGAAAGACTGATTAGATTTATTTGTCTTAAAAGAGCAACCTTTGACTGGTGTGTCCAAACATTTGACTGGTACTTTCCTCTAGTTACCTTGTTTCATGATTGTAGCTCTGCAGTTGTCTGGTTTTTGGGTTTTAACCTCTGCCTGGCTCTTTTTGAAAAATTATCAAAAAGAGCCAGGCATATCAGGAAAGATATGAAAGATATGAAATCTACCAATGTTTTTTTTTTTTTAACTTATATGCTACTGGGATTACTATATTTTCTTTGGAAAAAAAAATTATATTAAAGCTTTTTTGTCAATAGTAATAATTACAAATTGATATGTGGTTTGTAATGCACAAAGCTGATTAGACTTTGGTTTCAATAAAAGGTTGGAAGGAAATCTATAGATTTATTTATGATGTTTTAAAACTTCAAAAGCCCAGACGGTATAAACATTGTTGTTCTCATTACCTTTCTCGGATCAGGTTGCCATAGAAACTGAATTGCCTAGGTATCTTATTGATCCAACATTATAATACCACTAAGCTTAAATTGGCTTCCAGTTTTCCACATCATTGAGATTGTATCCCTCAAGTGTCTGATAGTTTACACTGCCACCAGCAACGATGTGCCTGTATTGCATGTGCCAAATATTGGATGATGACATTTGAAGCAAAAGTAACTAGGGGGAATGTGTATGAATACACAAGGTCTTACTGAATTAATTTAAGTGCTATCACTATTTATCAATACAACCTAGATAAATAATATGAGAGCACGTATAAATTCCAAAGAAGCATGCATGTAATGATTTATTAGGAAGTAATAGTGTATTTTGGTAAATCGTTCTGGAAATCAATGTCATTATAAAGCTGTAAGCTGGTTCAGATAATCTCAGATACATTTTGTATCTCTTTTTCAAAGCATTATGTATTGTAAATACAAATGCTATAAGCATATAATAATGTACCTAAATACTAAGACTTTATTTGTATTAAATAGATGTAAATCAAATTACACAAATACAGATGTGAATAGCATTTTATTTGTTCTTAAGGTTAGCTCCTTTGAGCTGCTGGTCTATACCAATCAGCCTCAGGTGGCAGTAATCATGTGCACCTGTTTTAAATTAGTCACTGATTAGTTTTTGAATTTAAGATCTGTTTTTGTAGGGTGTCTTTGTCTTGGGTTGCGATTAACTCATGCTCACAGCCCCTGTTCACAGCTAATGATAACGCCACAAATCATGTTCAAAAAAAGACACGAGTTAAGTGTGCACCTGCATCCTCGCTGCCTTTCTTCCAGAATGATGCGGACGCGTTATGATTGTTTTTGTTTTGTTCTGTTTTCACCTGGCATCTATTTAAGACTAAAAGTGTGTATTGGGTCTGGAATCCCACAGGAGATAACCACAAGTCATGTGAGTGGGAGATTTTTTGCTTTTTACTTGTTAATAACAGGAAGACTTGCAGTATAAAGGTAACAATCATTTATGAACTAGAGTAAAGTAATACTTTGTTTCATCTGTTGTCATGGCATTCTCCAACAGCTTGAGTTAAATACTGCTGTCTCATTTGTCATGGATTGTTCTCCACCATACCACTGTGTTTATACTTATGTTCAGTTTGCACCATATACCTGTATGAACTTGACATAAGTAACAAAGTTTTGCATGTTTTTTGTCACACAATTAAGTTCTGAGTTGTTTATCTGGCAGATCTTCATTTATGACACCGCCTTACAAAAGTTTGGACACAACTTCTAACTCCATGGCCTTTACTGATTTTTATTTCTTTCTACACTGTGAAACAATGAAGAAGGCATTTATCCAAAATTTGCTATAATCTTCTTTGAACAGTTGATATTGAGATGTATTGTATCTGCTACTTCTGCTCTGTAAATCCTTCATAATGGCTCTAATCTGAGCTGCTGTTTGTTAATTGGTGATTTCTGAGGCTGGTGACTCTAAATGAACTTCTGCAAATTTTTGCAAATGCACTTAATACTGTTCTTGCAAGAACTGTTTCAGAACAGCTGATCTTCATGTCTTAAAATAACTGACTGTTGATGCTAATGCCATATGTATAATTTCATTGTTAAAAAAAAAAAAATCAGTATCGATCTAGAATGAAGAAATTTTCTTTGTACAGGAATAAGTGATGTAGAGAATGAATAAATGTTAAACTTATTCAATAGAATTAAGTACATTTAAAATCTTAATTTGTTTTGGAAAAATGGATGTAATATAAGTACTGTATGTGGAAGTTGAACAAGGCAAAAATCTATATTTTATAAAGTTTGGGTTTTCAAATGAAAAACAACACTTGGGAGTTAATTTGTACTAATGTCCAATGTCTCAGCTGTAATTACTGTATAAACAGAGTGTCACGGGTGCTGTGTGTGGGCTTTTGCACAAGCTAAACTAAACTAGAGCTACACCTGCTAGGTTACACAAGAGCTAACCAAGTTAAGCTAACCAAGAGCTAAACATGCTAGGCTAAACAAGAGCTAACCAAGTTAGTCTAAACAAGGTAAGCTAACCACAACAGGCTAAACATGAACTAAATGCAACAGGCTAAACATGAACAGAATCAAGAACAGAACAAACCAGGAGCTAGGGAAAAAGGCATGACACCAAGAACTGTGAACATCAACACCCACTTAACTGAACAGTTAACACAACAGATGCCAGACCAAGAGCAACGGAATAAAATTTATAACTGAACTTAATTAGATAACCTCGGTTCAGGTGTGCTCCCATCACCTGGCCGAGGTGTACTCTGGGAAATGAAGTTCAATACAAAAACTCAAAAAACACAAATGAAAATAAAATGGAGTCTGGGAGCATGGCGCCCTCTGGTGTTTAACCGTGACATTACCCCCCCTCCAAAGGCGCTCCCCCGGATTGTAACACAAAGGTCCGGTGTCGGTCCTCCCGACAGAGAGGCTGCAGCAGAAGTTCCCTGGGCAGGGTCGGCGGAGCGAGGAGCACAGGAGCTGAGTCGTCGCCGAGTCCGGTCGGCAGAGTGAGGAGCACGACGTCCTCGAGGTCGAGTGGCGGGGGCAGCAACACGACGTCCTCGAGGTCGAGCGGCGGAGGAAGCTGCACTGGGTCGTCGTCGTCGAAGCAGGGTAGAAGAGGAAGCTCAGCGTCATCACCAAAGCAGGGCAGAAGTGGGATCTCAGCATCAACGTAGGGCTGAGGTTCGCCGTCGTCGAGGTCGACGAAGTAGGGCAGAGGCGGAAGCACGACGTCATCGACGAAGCAGGGCAGAGGCGGAAGCTCGTCGCCTTCGATGTAGGGCAGAGGCTCGCCGTCGTCGAGCTCGACGAAGCTGTGCAGAGGCGGATCTGGCTCATGCCTGTCGGGGTTCTCAGAATCCTCCACTGAGCTCTCTGGGAGATCAGAGCCCTCCACTGGGAGATCAGAGCGAACAGAGCTCTCTGGGAGATCAGGGCTCGCAACGGGGCTCTCTGGGAGATCAGGGCCCGCAACGGGGCTCTCTGGAGGTTCTAGGCTTCCCTAATCGAGTTGGACGAGCTGGTCCTGGAGCCGTGCACCCAACTCCAGCAGGATTTGCATGTGCTCATGATCGTTGACTGCCC
>JAOVVB010048200.1:3740-14818 GCA_028570985.1 Heterobranchus longifilis
GTAATTGAAAAAAAAAAAAAAAAAAAAAAGCATGTAATGTGATGAAAAAGAGAGAACCCTTTCCGATACTGAACATTAAATACGCTGCTCTACATGAGCTCGGACCCTGGCGGACCGATATCCAGCCTTACTATCGAGCCGTGTCGTAAATGGATGCTGATACCTGTTTGTCTTTTGTAGTGTTCATATTGTATTCATGATGCAGAGCTGTTGCTGATTCATGGCTGAGTGGGCTTAATGTGTCTGATAGTGTCTGGTTTCCTAATGAAAGGCTGAGGAATCACTTCAAACAAAGATCTAACATCCCCTTCATTTTTATACCAAGTACATTCCCGATCAGAAGCGTATTGCTTTGATTCCTCTCGTCTGATTCCAAAATGTAATCGGAGAAAGTGAGAACATTTTTAAAAAAGCACTCTTTCCTCTACATCTACTGCAGAACTGCCCTGATCCAGACACATAACCTACATGTTGTATTGAAAGCTTGCAGGCACCATTGTGTGTACAGATATATGAGCACTTTTTTTTTCCTCAGATAAATAATAGACAAAACAGGATGGCGGGCATGCCTCCTTGAAATGCAGAGCAGTAGAAAACACAACAATAAAATACAAAATATTCTGCCACGACCTCCTCAGAGACAACAAGCTACAGAAGAATACTTAACCTGAGTGCTGCAGGCATTATTCACAGACACTCCTGCAGCAGTGTTTGGGCTTTTAAACAGCCATTTGTAGATTCTTTCAGAGGCTATAAATGGATAAATGGTAACTCACACATACAGACATCATACAAGTTATACATAGGGTGGGACTTGTTAACTGAAATATTATATTATTACTCATACTTAATCTGCTTTGATCCATTGTTCTTTTTTTTTGAACAACACAATTAAAAGAAACTACAGAAGCCAAGAGCTGTCACGGTTGCAAAGATTTTCCCAACCTGTTTTTTTTTCACAATTTAATTATCTTGCTATCTCAAGATAATAAGCTCTTTCCTCATGATCACATATTAATTATCGTGTCATCCTGAGATAACAAACTTTGTTTTCTTGTAAAAAAAAATAAATAAAAAGACTCAATTTGGCATTCGTGTTTTTAGCACAAGCTCAAAGTTGCCAGTTGTGATACACACATTTCAATACTGCTGCAAAAATGTCACCGTCAATCAATTACTCATTACTTATTATTTATTGAGAAAATGATTGCATTACTGATTACTCATCAGAAAAGTAATTAGTTACATAATAACTCCAAAGCCTCCACACCTCACGTCTTCTGTATGAATAGAAAATGAGCCACCATGTGGTTTAACAGAAGTCCAGTCTGCTTATCTACTGACCATCAACAGCTATCTGAGCACACAGCAACCTCACAGCCAATCTACAGGGTTCACACACTCCCCGAGTCCCAAGTGAATCCTGAATGTAGACTCACCGGTGGCTAACAGCCAGCTAAGATGTAAATAAGTCAGCTTTGGAGTTACCAAAGGGCACATTCCTCCTTTTTTTGGTGGAAGCTCGCCGCCTCCCTGCCCCTGCACCAAGCTACCATGGTCAAGTCTCAGAGAACACGGAGAGATGGAACTGATCAACTCTTCTGTCCAAGGTAAGACAGCAAACAAGCCCAATGTTTGTGGAAGTAGCAGAGCGTTGCTGGGTGTGGTAACCCTGTGTTGAAATGGCTGGAATTCAAGCTGTTATCCCTTATACAAGGTCTACTTGTTACTGAAAATATGTGACCACTAGGGATGGGCCGATATCCGATTTTATTATGGATTGCGATAAAAACCACTCACAATCAGTTGATCGTGGTGAATTTCCATTGTCGGGATAATCCTCACACTTCATAGAAGACACACAGCGTAGCTTACCGGTAACATTAGCATGCAGCGAAAGACAGAGTGTAACTTAGCTTACCAGTAGGCTGCAGCTGCACTTTTCCAGACACCATAGCCACTACCAGAGATGAAACAAGAAAGGATGTGATCACCAACAGGATTTCATTGTGCATTCAGGTGCACCTTGTAAACACTGAGAAACTCAAGTTGTTGTAAAGTACAATTCTGCCATCTAGTGGCTCTTCTTTTTTGTTGTTACCCATCAAGACCCCATAGTCGTCATAATCAAATTGTGGATTTGGAGAATCGTGGCACCCCTAGTTTTAAGCATATTTTGATGATTATCGGGATAATATTGTGAATCGCAATTATTTTGGCCAGAATTATTGGGACATGAAATTTTCATATCGGCCCATGCCTAGTTACCACATTACTGTAATGCATTACAAAGTAATGCCTTTTTGCCAAACACTGCATTAAAATGCTTGGCAAACTGAAGGAATCAGAAAAATGTCCAAAAATGAATTACTGGTTAGTAGTTAGAAATTAGTGAAATGTATGCATGGTTGTCAGCACAGTGTGTATATGCATAGTATCATCTAGGGTGATATATCAAATTAATTCAATCAATTGGAATTTTTGAGTTTGCATGTTGTAAAATGTCTAGATCCTGAAAACTGGGTTATTACAACTTTCACAAAAACTGCATTTTTAGTCAAAAAGTAACGTTGGATGATAGCTGCTACATTAGCCGTCTTGAGTTACAACAGTCCTGTAAAGCTCAATGTGAACAGTTACACTAGATGCACACTTGCCACAGTTTTTGGGACTGTCGTGACTCCGGGTAGCTAGCTGGCTCTGGCTGTCTTGTGGTGACCCAAATGGTCACAAAAGACAGAAAAAGAACTCTAAACACTTCTATGAGCGCTCGGCTTTACTTTCTTGACAAAGCATTATGATTACAAGATGATGATTACAGATTCTGCCGTCCGTACCTGCAGGGTAGCTAACGCCAGCAAACATTTTTTAAAGAAATACTGGGCCCATTAAGGAATGATGTCACCTTTTGCATATTTAATATTGTGCCACCAGCTGAGACAGCCTTCTGCTCATGATCCTGTGTTGACAGAGCTGTTTGCATAATTGATTGACCGATCAAGTGGTTGATACTTCGTTAACATTCAGTGCAAAGCATCACTGTTTTTCAGTCCCACAGTGAACGCAGGCCTCCAGATATCAGTAAGAGGACACAGTTTGAGCAGGGACAGGGCTGTTCCTTGTCTCCCCGCTATGCAAACAGCTCGCTACAAATGACTCCTGTTTGAGCACAAAGTGGGGACATGGCTGCTCTGGCTGTGAGGGCAACCGGCTCTCTGCCTGTCGCTGCTGCCTCTCTGAAAGCCGCCCCCTTCAGACGGGCTGCTCCTCCGAGGGGCCCCTGTGCACGAGCTGCTGAGGCTGCAACAATGAAACAGCAGGCCCGAGACAGCAGCAGCCAGAGGCCATTATCTCAGTGCATTGTGTGATCATGTCCGGGAGGAGAGAGAGAGAGAGAGAGGATGTGTATATTTTGGTGTGTATTTTGCCTTAGAGAGTACTTCTAAAACTGGGTTTGCATGTCTGAGACTGCAAATGAACACCACAGACACACATGAATACAACACTTGAACATAAATAAGGACAGACTGCAGCTGACCGCTGTGTCTTTTCCTTACAAAAGACCAGCTCCCAGCCCTCTGTGCCTCCTATAGAAAAGGCCTAAGTGAGCACTTATAGCTGCCTTGCTAGTGCATAGGAACTTGATTAATGGTGTTTAGATAGACTGCCTGGGTGGGTTTGCTCCACTAAATCATATGGCAGAGGAGGGCTTATTAAGCAAACTAGAGGAAAATACAAGTCTAATAGTTCTACTTGCAGGTCCATGTACATAACGATATGTTCTTTAGTGGTAAGCTGCACCAGGGCAAACTGCAAAGGTTCAATGAGCATATTTAAAAGTTAACTAGGGATGCATGGCTTCAAGTTACCTCAAATAAGGGCATTTCTATTTCATTCGTTTGGAAATGTTCTCTGATCTCTTTAGTAACCTTGATGCATCACACAGCAGCTGGGCTGATGCCCTCAAAGGATTTCTTTGCACAGATGTCCTCAAAATTCAAGCATTACTTTTGCTGTCGTTTGGAGCCTCCAGTGTGGAAAATGGTTTGGTGCAGCTATACAGCATCTGATAAACTAATCAAAGTAAGACTAAACAAACACATAAAGCCTTTGGCATATTCTCTCTCACCGGGGTAGGTGCATCTTGAGTTGTAAGCAACATATTTCAAAATACAAGCCAATGATTCAACTCTCCCACTGACAGATATCATTAGAAGCTTGAAGCCATAATCTATCAAATATGAACTGGACTGTGTCCATTGTATTTGCAGCAACAGTGTCCGTGCTCGTCTTAAGCAATAACTCATGACTGGCAGCTAGTTCACTGATAAGAGGCTTTGGGATCTAGTGTTCTTTTGCTCTGCAGGAATAATACAGTTCAGCGTAGAGTTCACAGGAGGACATATCCGTAGTGTTGCACAGGCTGGTACTGAATGTACCGAGTGGCACAAACACGGTTTGAGTTGGGAGTTTAATTCTCTTTAGGACACGGATACCATCAATAGGTCTCCCTGAAATGCACATCAAACACTGGAACTAATTAAGGCCCTGTCTACATGTGTCTGGATATTTTTATAAACTGATATTTTTCTGCAGCATTAGAGACATCTAACTCTGTGATTTAAGGTTTTAATTCTACCAAACCAGAGTAAGTGATTGTTGGAACAGTGGAAAGACGGTTTGGGTGAGTTCTATTTGAGTTTAAATGACGTGTGGTTTATGATGAGTTACCAAGTCGATTAAAGTAACTTTGTTCGGTGAAACTTTCTGTTTAATAAGGAAGATACGTATAAGAATACATTTGACCTTGACAGTTTCTGAGTTTAATTTATTTATGTTGGAATCTCTGGAAGAGTTCAGCAGCGCGTTCTGTCACTTTATCCACACCATTAAAAAAAAATATCTCTGCATGTCTCTGTCTGAGGAGCTGAGACAGCGACTGGATAACCAGTCTTCAGCAGCTGACTGACACCAGAAATGTACTGAACCAAAATAGTTTTGATGTCGACGCCATGAGAAGAAATCAACATGCAGTGGTAGCAGAGTTTACTCATCCGCCAGGCCAAAACAGTCAACCTAGAGGAAACACTGTCAACAATATGTCAAATACCAGAGAAGAAGAATTTGAGCATACAGTTAGCTTTAGCTTTAATTATAGCTTCGGTGGTAGTAACACATAGATAGTAACAGATCAAACAATAGTAAAACAACAGAAGCTAATTATTTCTTTATCTTTCTGGTACATGGTCCGAGGTGCTGTGGAGAAGCTGAAATGTGACTCGTGGACGCACGACGAGGTGACGTTGCTGCTCAGCGTAACGCTTACAGTTAGCAGTTAGCATGTAGCCGTGCTGGCCATGGCATCCAGCCATGGAGCTGGCTTGTTGTCGTTTCTGGCACATGCCAATTACACAAAGCAACAATGGGCATGTGCGAATTGAGGAGATGCTGTCATCGTTTCCCAAAATGTCCACCAGAGTTTTGAAAAATATTCACTTGAGAAGGCATTTTAAAAACTATCCGTTTTAGTGATGTAAAACTCAGTTTACATGTGGCTGAGAGGCCGAAACGGAGAGGAAAATATCCCTTACAAAAATCTCCAGATACATGTGGACAGGCTCTAAGGCTTCAACCAAATGCATGCTTCATCAATCACACACCTGTTTTCAATATTTGCATGCGTTTCTGAATCCAAATCACCCATGAATGTTAAGTGCTATCAGTGGACCTTAAATTGTCATGAATCAATATAATGGCAACAGTATAACTGCACCACCCCTGAGAAGATGTACATGAAGTATAAAGTAAGACAAGGATAGTGTTACGTTAGGGGGCCACAGAGCAGGTGAATGCAGTTGCATTCCCAGAGAAAGCTGTTACAAGAGAGCAGCTGGTTCTACAACTGCAGCCAAACCAAAGGGACATGAAAACCACAGAGCATGTCTCTGGGATCATTGGGGATGTGTTGGTGGCATTCTTCCAAAAGCAGATAGAGAAATCTTGCTCAGTGCTGAAGTTACACACTGAGCTGATGGGGCCGGGTCTTGTGAGACTGTGGGTTTACCACTAGGAAAGTTCTGAGTCACTGCCCAGTCAGGTATAAATTGTGTTTGGCTGTAAGAGCAGACCAAAGCTCTGTATAGTTTGATGAACACCCTAAAGTGTATAGATGTCCCTCTTCTAATGTCATGAATGTGTGATGCAGTGTATGCACTTGGAACACTCTTTTGGATGAAATCATCACCAAAGTGGGATAAAAATGTATTTGTAAAATCAGTTTAACAATTAAAAACTGCAATAGACATGTTTTTTTGCTTGGACTTATCATTATGAAGTAAATGTTGTTTGCACAATGTAGAATAATAACACCATCAGCGTTTAGATTGGTTTTAAGCCTCACTTTCACTATCCAATTCTGTCTGCCACACGGTATGATCTCCGGGAAAATGAAGGCTCGATTTATGGCACAAAAGGAAGTGTGTCAACCATTGCGCAGCCACAACAGGAAGCTCTTGGTAGCTATCCCCAGGTGGCGGAAATGGCGGACGGTAGAACAACCTAACTGTGGAACTGTTGAGACATTCAGTTGGCATTCTTTCTATTAGATCAGTAAGTAATAAAACCTGCTTACTTATTAATACTACCAGGTGTTCAAATTGGGATCCTTACGGTTGATTCTTGCTTTGGACAGTAGCCAGTAGCTGCTAGTGGTAGCCATGCTACACTGCAGTAGTGACCTTCATAGTCGAGCTAACCACACGTTACATTTCCTGCTGATTATACTTTGCTGATAACAGTTCACATGGATCTTTCATAAGTCCATTTTCTAGGTTGTGAATGTGTCACCAAGATAAATTCCTCCACATATATTATAATTCACAACAAAAATTACCTGAATGTGATTCTGATACTGACAAGAATTTAGACAATGTTCATTATTCCATTAACAAAGGCATTGTGAACTGTATAGTTACCCTTTTCACACACTGTCCCTGGAGTTGCTAAACATTTTTTCGGATGACAGATTCTTGGCTCTTGATACCTGTTCTGCAAGTAGTGCACAATACCAGCAGTGACAGAGATGGAGATACAGAGTTATTCCAGGACACTAAGAATATGTAGGCCTATTATACTGTGGAGCAATAGGCCGACTGCTCCAATCATCTCCTCTCGCTTCTATTATTCTCCACTGATAAATGACTCTCGCAGCTGCCCCTGATAAGAGCCTTCCCTGCCTATTCATCAGCTCTCAATTCAAGGCTTTACACTTGCAGCATAGAAAGATCTACAGTAGCACTGTTAGTGACTCATGGCTCGCTATCGAGGAAAAGGCCACATCCACATGTACTGTTCTTCAACAGGGTGTCGATAAATACCAGCTGCGCGTAAGCAGGTGCACGCACATGGATGCACATTCATTGTTAACTAATTTGACGTGTAAGGAATGACACACGAAAGATACCCAAACTACCTAAACGGTTGAAGTGGTTGCATGTAATGCTGTGTGAACTGAATGTTTGTATTAAGTATTTTTAGCCTTGCTAGCGGCAGGGCACTAGGGATGGCAATGTCACTTGGTCTGCCCTCCACTTTAGTCCAGACTGAAATATCTCAACATCTATTAGATGGATTACCATGGAATTGTACAGACATTCATGACCCCCAGAGGATGAATCCTCGTGGCTTTGATGATCCTGTGACCTTTCTTCTAGCACCATCAGCAGGTTGACATACAGTATGTGGTTCGGGGTGAAATATCCTGACAGCTATTGGATGGTTTGCCATGAAATTTGGTACAAACATTCACAGTCCCCATGGGATGAATCCTACTAGACCCCTTTTGGTGATCCCCTGACTTTTCCTCTAGCCCAATATGAGATTGACATTTTTTGTTCAGAGTGAAATATCTTAACAACTATTCCATGAAATTGAAGATATTCAAGGCCCCTAGAGGAGAAATTCCAAAGGCTTTGGTGATCCCCTGGCTTTTTATCTAGTGCCACTATGAGGTAAAAACTTTAGGTGTCTTTAATTTGGTTTAGGGCTGGTTAATATGTGCAAAACTAATGGCATTCCCATCAACTACTGTGCAGATGTACTTGAAAATGCTGGTATGCTAACATGCTAAAAATCTATGTCCTGGTCACGTGACATGCATCTTAGTCTGGCGGGCTTACGAAACAGTGCCGGGATAAAGCCTTACTTCCTGTGCACACAGGATGTCTATGTGCTCGTTCTCGTTTTTTTACGATAGTACAGCTGAAGGTAGACAGGAAAGGGGGTGAGGGAGAGGGGACGACATGCAGTAAAAGGTTGCAGGGTGCTCTACCACTGAGCCACCAGCACGCCCCAAAAATTTAACGTTTTGAAGAATATTTGGTTCATGCAATAAGGCAGGCATGCTCTGTTCCTTTTAGGGAAATACAAACAGAAAATACAAAGGCCAGGGAGTTTTTTTTCCACTATCCAGGAGTGAAAGTGCATTCAATCCAGACCTACGTCCAGCAGCGCTGTGGAGATAGGTCTGGCTACACGAGACTGCATGCACTTTAGTCCACTCAAACACAAAGTCATCCCCTGAACTTTAAGCTTTTTTTTTTTCTTTCCAGAAGAAGTTTACGAGCATCACAGCAAATGTGCTTTTATTCTGAGATGAATCCAAGAGGAAGCTTTTTAAGGAGCCCTGGCTCTGACTTTCACGCTTTCGAGGAAAGCCTTTTTTACAGTACGCACAAAAACCTGCACTGTAAGGGGAAAGGATCCGTCTCCCAGTCATTACTCCCAATGCAAATAAACATACAGTGAAGTATGTTGTCGGGGTGGGCGAGCTATTTTAGCTTGGCTTGCTTCCAGAGGCGCCGCCAAGAAGCAAACTCCTCGCCGCCTGACTCACTGGTAATCCAGGATGGAAGGCATGTCAGCAGCAGTCTGTATCTGCGCTGTCACATCCCATCGCTCAGACAATGTATCACTCCATTCATAGCACAACCAGGCTTTGATGTGCCTGAATACACCCAGTAACACTGTCCTCTTTTAAGCCGGTAAGTGGGTGGATGTTGCTGAGTCTTAATCTGTATATCTACACGGTTCCCTTCTCTGTGATCAAGCTCGCAAACTTCAAATAAGAGCCGCGGGGCCCGTAAGTGTGTTTGGCAAGGGAAGGGCATGGGTTTATGAAGCATAATTACCGTTAATAACCTTAGGGCTTGCAAGGTTTCTTTTCAACACTGCTTATGTAAATATTATCTTAAGGCCCTCGGTAAATTAAACAGTTTCACTGGCTGGCATAGCCTTGTGCAGATGTGTGAAGAGCCAGAAAGGAGAGCCTCCAGGAGCCAGATTATTGTACAACAGGAAGATACACTCAGTGTGGACAGAAAGAAAAGGTACTCTATTGTTGTAGCTGGGTAAGACGGTGTTAATGCCTTTACAGACTAAAAAAATAATGACCTTCAAGTAATGATTTTCTCTCCCAAAGACAAAAAACATGTAGCGTTTCCAGAATTAAGTCATCCTGTGCAGTTAACAGAGAGAGTAGTTGTGCCTTCCTGGTTTGGCTCTGTGCTAGCGAAGTCATCTGCATGCTATTTTGAGAGCACAAACAAGATCTAAATGATGGCCTTTCCAAATCTCTAAACCCATTGTACAGTAATGTGAATGCTTCTTTTCCCCTGAGTTATGCAAACCATTTCAGTTCACGAGGTGGAGTTTCTAGTTTGTAGCCAGTAGTTAGAGACAAACAAGCCTGAAGATAATAAAAATGTATTATGCCGTTTAAGATGGAACATTTAGAGAGGATCATTATGTGTTTGTGTTTTTTTTTTTTTTCTAATACTGAAAATGCAGACTCGCACTATGTTGTCTGGCCAAATGCCAGAGAACGATCAATAGCCTTCCTGTTCCTCTTATTCTGATTCAAGCATCTGGGATGTATGAAGATTGAATTAATGAGCACTACATGCAACACTCTCCCCGTGCCCGCCATTGATTTGAGCTCATCAAAACCTCATTGTGAGAAAGTGTGGTTAGCCTCAAATGATCTCAACTGGCTTCAGTCAATTAAGCTGCGAATAAGCTTTCCTGTGGCTGACGCCTCTTCTTGTTAAGATGACAGTGATGACGGGGGACATCGAATAAGGGCTATTGATGAAAAACATGTTGATTAATATGTCAACAGCAAATGATAAATGTCTCGGTGGCGTGTGACTATTGTGAGAAGTGCATTGAAGCACCACAATTTGATTTAATATCAGCACGGCAGAAGCTGCTACACGACACGTGATGATAATCCAGATCTAATTTTCCACCATCAATGCAACTCATCTCATCCTGTCCCGGTAGAGTTATTGCCATCTTCTTCAAAAAATCACTTTCTTTACACGAGGAAGAGTAACACCTGTACAATGTAATCCGAGGAATCAGCACTTCTCTGTAACAGCTTCAACATAAAGGGAACATTACAACCCTCATGAAGATAGCATTTATTGCAGGGCTGTTGTAGTTTATGAGCAGTTGCTAGTTTATTATTAGCTATGGGTATCTTTTTCTTTTCTTTCTTTACTGTTTGACTCTGACTTATATTGACTGAATTTTTGATGATTCATGCTCACAAATTAGAATTTTGTGCACTCGAATTAAAGGGACACTCAAGCAATACTAGTTTTTTAGTATGGGTCAAGCTCCAAAAATGCTAAATTCTATATTTCCTGAGACATAACTTAGCCATAACCAGGTGTTATTTTTCTCTTTAGCAACTTGTGTGCTTAAATTAAGCAAACAAAAACAAGCTGTTATTCTGTAAAAAAAATATAAAGAATGTCAAAGATAAAATCTCAATATAACATACTAGAATAGTATCTATATGAGGGAGAGTGTTTCAAGGACAAATGGTATGAATGCAATAAATTCATCAATTTGTTTTCAGTAATTGACGAGCCGTGACAACATGTAACCCCAGTTGCTACAGCTACAACAATGTTCAGCGTACGTTTAGCAGAGCCAGACCGATATATCAGTCAGCCGATATTATCGGCCGATATTGGCTTTTCACACACATATCGGTATCGGCGTATATGTTG
>JAOVVB010048234.1:0-14816 GCA_028570985.1 Heterobranchus longifilis
TTTAATACATTTTAACTGTTGGGGTTGATGAGAACCGTGAGACTGAATCAAGTTGCCGGCAATTAAACCAAAACGAAAAGCTAAAATATGCTAAAACACTGAGTAGAGCTGAGTGAGAACTATACTCTAGCAACATTGACACTACATGTCATTTTACTGAAAATAAATAAATAAGAAATATATCAGTGCAGCTTTAAGTAAAATTGCAGTTCAGTTTTTTGTATGTCTTTGATTTATTGAAGTGAATACTGAGTCAAAACACAAGGACATGGTGAACAGCTTGTTAACAAGCATTCTGATAAAACTGCCATAGAATAACATCTCGGGTAGTTTCATACAGTATATTGGCACCATTTACGAGCACTGGTGGGTTTGATGGTGTAAAAGGGCAATTACATTTTACTAATTATAATTTCAAGCCCAGGTAGCATCTGCGGAGATCTGCTGGTTTTGCCAGAAAGGTTTTGACTGCTGAATGAGAATCCTGCAATAAGAGAGTAGTTACTGTACAGGAATCTACAGCTTCCCACACAGAGCAGAAGTTGAGAAACAATAGATGGCAGAGCAGTGCCAGAGACTTCCCGTGGTGCAATAAAACCACATGAGCAGAACTGAACACTGACAATAAAAAATACAATCGATGGGAGTGCTTCACGTTTCCTATCCCATTGACAGATTATTTCATGGATCACAGCAAACAAAACTGTGGCTCATTCAACAGAGGGAGTGTCTCAGCTCCCATTCGCCAATATGTTCTTTTGATTACTTTAAAGCTGATACTGTTTAAGCTTTCGTCCGGAGTCGAATTAGACAGCGAGGGCATGGGAAGGTTCCAGTCTGACGTACTGCAGATGCCAAAAAAGAGACAGGCAGACGGGGAGATTCACATAATCTAAGTCATTATCAGACGTAAATGAACAGAAAGTGCAACCATCTCAAACGAACAAAGTGATTTCACAGATCACTGATGCCCTTTTCTGGAGATGGCAAATTAATGGCTGCACTATATATTTTTTTCCTGTGCTGTGCCAGTCCTCCTGAGTGCAATAACACTGAGTGTAAGGGCTTGCCATCAAAGAGGTGAAATCGTTTTCTGCCCCGGACACAGAGCAAAGTGAATGGGGGGGGAATTGATAATGGGATTCGCTTAATTGTAAATTAACAGAATCGTGTTAATAGGATTCTGTTAATTTAAGATTTATTTCCTTATTGATTAATTTACTCTTTCTGCAACGTGTGTAAAATGATGTTAGAGGATAATCACCAGCAACCTTAAATTACTGAGAATTGAATGTGTAGCACGTCATTAATCAAGCTGACGATCATGAATAAGGATGCAGATTCACTTTATGTTTGCAGTCGTTGCCAGCAGCAGTCTGCAAAATCTAGTTATTCCAAATTGGTATTGATGCAGTGGTGTGAATGTAATATACCACTGCATGGATGTAATTTATGTTTAGGCATTTTTCATGAAAGGGATGTATGTGCATTTCAGATACGTTACATATATAAATGTCTCTGTTATAAAATGACAAAAGCCCTGGATGGTGCTCTTTAAATAACATCAATTGGATTAGTTTGGATCAGTGTGTTCCATCAATACACAACAATAAATTCTCAAAGCACTCCTCCAGGATGTTATTGAACAAGCAATTTGAATCTATAGAAATTCCTGCAGGGAGTGAACTATTTATTATCCTCTAGAAGCTGACTTTGTCAATACAGTCAGTGTGTTACAGTACATTCTGTAAAATTTAAATACCCTTTGTCCCAGCCCACTCTCCAGACTCTGTTCCTATTCACCGTTGCCAAACTGCCAGAGTGAATCATGCTTTGTTTTTATTTGTCCATTCTGGCACAGAATCTGGAGGTGTTAGTGGTGGAGGAGGGGGCAACAGGTAACAGAATGAGAGACAAGCTGGGAAAATATTTGTGCATTAGCACTGCCTCAGAAAATATCTGTTCTGAGCAAACTGTGACCAGCAGAGGCAGACTGTGGCACAAATAGCCTGTAACCATTTTTATCTGTTAATGTGAATGTGGCTGAAAAATGTCTTCAGTGTTGCATTTTGCAAGTAACATCAAAATTAGATACCAGACATTTTTCCAATGATTCACTACTAAAACTTAAGGAAATAGTTCAACATTTTGGATGCCATTCTCATGTCTGTATGGTAAATATGAAGCTGGGGCCTGCAGCTGGTAATCGACTTAGACCCTGTTTACACTGATTTTAACACTAGAACGGCCATGACGGTCATTTTGACCGTTTTGAAATGTATACGTGTAATAACTTTGCTGAATAAAAAATATACTTTTTACCTATTTCGGGCCATACACGGTCATATTGACCTCACAGAATTTTGTGGTATTCTACTGTTGCTAAGCAACCGAGATGCATCATCAACCACGCCAAAGATGAACTATCATTCTCTCTGGCTGAGAAATGTCAGTAGCGGTCTCAGGAGCTGTTTCCTATTTGAATTTCTCTATACGGAAAAATACCGGTGTGAATGTATGAAATAATTACGGTTTACTAGAATATAGGTGATTATATGAATAATGTAAAACTACCAAAACGTGTTATGGTTGTGTTCAGTTATTTATTAGTGCATATTTTTCCCGGTTTTATTTTGTAGTTGGATGTTTCTGTTTTTTGTGCACATTTCCTGTTTTATTTTGAAAGTCTTACTTCTCTTGTTGCTTCAGTTCCTGTTGTGTTTCCCGCCTCACTGATTACACTCACCTGCCCTCATGACACAGCTGCCCCTGATTTTGTTGATTGGCCACCCCACACATTTATACTCCTGCTTTGCCAGATTGTCATTGTTCCTGCTAGTGAGTGCTTTACTTTCCAGCGTTACTTTCCTCGTGTCAGATTATTCCTCGTGTTATCGACCTTTGCTGCCTTTTTGGATTTTCCCTGCCTGTACTTAATCATGCAGTCAAAGTGACCGATTACGGCAATTCTAGTGTTAAATGCATCTTGGGTGATGGGATCACAAGTGTGACGCATTGTGATCCAGTCACTCAAACCACTGGCCTTGGAGGTCTCAGACACATTTGAAAACATATCTTTTTTAGTGTCAATGCTAATGCATCCCCGACAAGGACGTAATAGGAAAATATGTCATCAAAGCAGGACACGGTTGTTGTTTTGGTGACAGCACACAACGCTCTATAACTTGCCCATTTTACAACTAGTTGGACCAAGTGTTGCATCGTTGTATCGTTTTGCCCTGTGGAAGGAGATGTGTTGGATTCTGCTGACGGTAACTGTGTGCAGGGGTCAGCAGGGTTTTTTGATGTGAGGTGCCATTTTAAAAGTTTCTTGCTGATTAATGTGCCATATCAACATTATGGTTACCATTAAGTTTAATTTGGACACCAGATCAAAATTTAAACGAAACTGTCATTTGATTTCATCCATATAGGCAACATGCACAGCAACATTAAAAACAAACATTTTTCTCCCATATTCAGAACATTTTAATTATATTCAAGGGTACCATCTCTTTGAAAACATCAACATCTGAGATGAAATCATTTTCCCTTCATCAGAAATAAACATACCAAACCATATTTTTAACCCCACGTGGTTACAAATTACATGCACAGTTCCCATTTCAGCATATGCTTTAAATGACATTCCCTCATTTTATACAAAATGTTGCAATAGCAGTAAATGTCAAAAAAGGAGCAAACACAAATGAGCACTATAATGCTACCATCCTTTTTAAAACACCCACATCTGAGATTAAATCATTTTCACTTCATCAGAAATAAACTTGACAGATAGTTTGTTTTTTTACCCCATGTGGTTACAAATTATATGTACCATTCCCATTTCCGCATACTGCTTTAAATGGCATTCCCTCGTTGTTTTATACAAAGTGTTGCAATAACAGGAAATGTCAGAAACAAACATAAATATACTACACAGTACTATAATGCTGCCATCCTCATCATCTGAGATGGAAAAAAAGGGACAAAGAGTTCTGTTATGCAAAGCCATGTTATGTGTGTTATATAAATAAGCTGATGCCTATCAGACAATGTGGTCCCTGGCTCTACTTTTCTTTGTTGAGCTCCATTATCTGCGGGGTCGTATTTAGTCACTTTAAGTAGCACACAAGCTTCAGAGTGGTCAGTTATCAAAAGGCTGCGGGAGGGTCTGAGCACGCTCTTTATGTGTGAGAATATCTGCTCACAGAGATATGTTGATCTGAAGACTGCCAGCAAAGCCAGTGCAATGTTCCTGAGACAGCTACACTTCTCTGGTAGAGACATCCAGCAGGTGAAGATGCAGGTTCTGTGATCATGCCCTGCTGTGGTTTCCAGCTGTTTCCGTAGCTCTGCAAACGTTGTCACCCACAGTGTTGAACTCTTCAGTTCAATCAGCTGCATCCTGTGTATCCAGCCAGTCCATCAGAGATAAATCCAGTTCATGTCCATCAAAGCTCTCAGGTTTGATCAAGGAGGAGAACATGGGTCCATCTGAAACTCCAGAAACCGTGTTGTGAGCTCCGACTCAAGCCTGCTGATGTATTTGCATATTTCAGCGGTGCTGATGCTGTGCTGTGTGTCTGAAGTGTCTGAAGTAGCAGAAGGTGGAAGTCAAGTCAAGTCAAAGTTATTTATATAGCACATACAGCAAGCGTAAACTCAATGTGCTCGTACACTGAATGTGCTTATGTGGCAATGTCGCTTGAAAATATTGCCAGCTTTCCAACAAAAGCACATGTGACGTATATGTCTAAAACAGTTTGCCCTGCACCTTGCAGTTGGAGATTGAGATCATTGAGGTGCCCAGTAATATCCGTGAGAAACCTGACTTTCACAACCCACTTCTCGTCCTGGAGTTCTGGACAGTCTTGGTCTTTTTCAGCCACGAAGGCCTTTAGGGCATCAAAGCAGCCGACAAACCGCTCCAAAACTTTTCCGCAGCTTAGCCACCTCACCGCTGAGTGGAGAGAGATATCTTTGTATGCGCAGTCCGTTTCCTCGAGCGGGGACTGAAACTGTCGATGTTTCAGAGCAGATCGCTATGAAGTGACTTCAACATTTCCAAAAAACTACCAGCACCTCTAAAGCTCACTAATAACATGTTATATTAGTTTAACCAAAGTGTAAAAACAACAATTTGCCATTTTGTATCCATGCTAAGCTAAGTCTTCTGGCCCCAGTTTATGACAGACATCTAACTCTTGGCAAAAAAGCAAATAAGCATCCAAAAAACTATTCCTTTAACTATTGTTGCTACCATACAGCAGAGCCTACTGCTGTAATGTTCTGTGTGTATGAAACATTAAAACAACTTTCTCTACACTACACTAAACCTGTTTGATTTAACAACAGTAATTATTGCTGCAGCAGTTTGCAGCAAGGTGGTTAAATGTAATGATGTTAATTCATTAATTCATTGATATCTGTAATCAAAAGATATATTGTCAGCCCCAAACACAGATATACAAAGTGGCCTATGCATGCATGTTTTCCTCATATGTTTCAATGATAACACTAAAAAGGAAATAAATCCCAATAAATCTGACATTTTCAATAATGATATCAGCACTTTCATATGTGATCCTCAGTATCTGATTTGTAGCAGTAGGACCTCAGGCTGAACAGTCATATCATAAGTCATGCTTCTTTCACTAACAGCGGCAGTTAGTCGTCTCTGACATCCTCAAATTCTGCATGATTTTCTTTTTCTCATCCATGTTCTGCTCCACCACTCCAGTCTCACATCCAAGTGTCCATCTGCACAGGAGGGACCAGCACTGCGCCACAAAAAGCCGTGATTAAAATCTTGGCCCTTTTTTTATTTTTGCCTTCCCACCCTCTTTATTGTGTTTTTGCAAATTTGCAGCCTGCATCGGCTGCACATTTACACACAAATTACTCCAGTGACATCAGTCAAAGCAGTTTCAGTGCTTATTCTCTTTCTTTCTTGCAGAGAGTTAGATGGACAGATTGCATGTTGTCCTCATTTACTGTTCGTACATATGCAAAAAATATGCACTGTAATTTGTATATAATCCACATATCCATTAAGACCTATAAAACACCAGACTTTCACCCGGAGACCGGTGTTCATGTCCCCTGTGAAACCAAAAGTCATTATTATTAAGTGACGTTCGTAATTTAGCCTGACTTGTAAGTTGACATACGTTCAGCATCACTACATGAAATAGTTATGTACAAAAGTAGCGTATACTTATTTAAACCCAAACCATGATCTTTTGCCTAAACTTAACCGTCAAGTGGCGGTAGTTTTGGTGCCTAAACTTAACCGGTCACATTTTGGTGGTCTTTGCTAGGGCTGGGCAATAATTCAATATGATAATTTATCGTCTTTCAATGGAATCGTATCGTGATTAAATCATACATCGAGATATCGTGATACACAATTACATTGTCTAAATTGATAATAACAAGTACATAACCCACATTTCCTACACTGAATACTCCAGTGTCTTAATCAGATTACTCTGCATTTGTGTGTATGCATGTAAATATACTCTGTATAGCTGGAAAAATATTAATTTTTTTCTCTGTAATTCACTTGAAGCTGTTATATTCATTTTGCACTAAAGTTCTTAATTAAATGAGAAAATTCTCAGTACTTTTCATTTGTCAAGTATTTAATTCACACAGGAGTATACAAAAATATGCTTCACCATGTGGTTATGTCATATAGACTATTTATTTATTAAATTACTAGAAAACATGCTATATCATGATACATATCATTATTGAGATATGAAATGACCTGTATTGGGATAAAAGATTTTGGCCATATCACCCAGCCCTATGTTTGGCTCCCCCCAAAAGCTAAAAAAAAAAGCCTATTTTCTATTATTCTTGAACTTTCGGCTTCATGTATTCAGCACCACAACACCACAAATATGTGAACAGGTTTGAAGCAACACGGATATGAAATTAAGGGCAAATATACCTTCACTATAGATTCAGCCCGGCATTCGATCCGTGTGTGGAAAACAACACATTTCAAACAGATTGTGTAGCAGTGACATACAGTATGTTTGATCACACCTTATGTCAGCCGCAATATGTCATTGAGAGCAGAGAAAACAGCCTGAGATAATTGTACACATGCTGTCTATTTTAAAGGGAAGCCAAATACAGCAGCTTCACACATATGGTGTGAAGCTGCTGTGTTTTTATGGAAGTTGGTGAAACAACGTCACATTCAGGCAAGCATGATGTTCTTGTCTGAGACATTACTCGTAGCGTATTGCAAAGATATTACCACAGGGGCCAGTATACTCTGTGAGAATAGCACACACCTTTCCAATGTTGCATTAGGGGAGCTCTCCACAGTGCTGTGTCCATGCTGGGGGGCAGGTCTGGACTGAATGTCTTTCACACCGGTATAGTGGAAACAACTCCATGCTGGCCTGTTTATATTACTTTAAACCAATCACTATCGCCGTGGCTGCAGCGAAGGGACTTTGAGAATCACACGGAAGGAAGGAGGGACTCCTCCAGCCGGGGGTGTCCTCCCGGCGGAAGTACTGCCTCCATGCCGACACTGCTTAGGTCCCCAGCCAGACGAGGGGAGCTGTCTCTGACAATTTCTGTGGCTTTTCCGAAACCGTCAATCAGACATTCACACCCACTCCACACACTGATTGTCCAGCTGTGCTGATGTGCGAAAGCAGCAAGAGTTTGAACTATTTCTGTAATTTCTTTATGTGAACAGCCAAGTCCAAAACTATGAATGTCTTCCAGGAGAGGACAGGGGTGTTCAGAACTTGTAGCGTACAAAAGAATCTTAATCAACAAATTTTTAAGTGAACTTACTATACTGAATCACCATTGTCAGTAGCTTGTAGCAGTGGAGCTCCACTTCCTGCAGCCTGTTTCAGTGTGACACTTAAACTGGTTAAAAAAGTATTCAAAGGGAGCGCCTTGGTAGCAGAGTGGTTAGAGTGCATGCCATATAACCACAATGTCGATTCCAGCCTTGGGACCTTTGTTGCATGGCATACCTCTCTCTCTCCCCCATTTGTACACTGTCCTCTGTCAAATAAAAGATATTATTATTATAGAAAATAAAAGAAGGCCACAGGAACAATCATAACTCTGCCGTAAATAATAGGCTGTTACTAGGGCTGAAAAATTAGTCAAAATTGTATCAAAATCACAATATGGCAATGTGATGTAATATTTGTTAAAGGCAAAATACCAGTTTAAATTAAATATTGTGGCACTATCGAGGTGTCCTGCCAGGACATCATATTCTACAGACTTAAGAAAAAAATCTTTGTTTGGTACAGATCCTCGCAAAAACCACACCATGACCATTTCATGATGTAAAAATTAGCATTCCCTCTAATATCGCAAATCATATCACAATTATAATATCAGTCAAAATGATCACAATTATAAAACATGGACGTAGTCTCCGTGACGTCACCCATAGGTTTCTGAAGAGCCTTTGTGAAGCTCAGTGTGGGTGGCTCCGGCTGTCGCCATCTTGGCAGTGCCTGACACCGTCTAACCCCGGGCTAATTCAAAAAAGGGTAGAGGTGGAGCGTGGATGGAGGTTAGGCGGGCCGGATGAAGCCACCTGTGATGGCACAAACCTGTTACACTCAGAGTGGCCAACCCTTAATTATGCATAACATTAAGCCGTAATAAATTAGATGGGTGAGTGATGTAAAAATTAATTACGTACAGTTGTCATGAACAGGGAAATTAGCTATAGAGACCAAAAATGTCTGTACCAGGCTGTAAACATGTTTATTTCTGCTGTAAGTTTGGGCTTTTTAACATGGGGGTCTATGGGGATTGACTCGCTTTTGGAGCCAGCCTCAAGTGGCCATTTGAGGAACTGCAGTTTTTGGCAGTTCTGCATTAGCTTCATGTTTCAGAGGTTGCCGCCTGATCGTAATAAGCTGTTTACACAGACGACCTATATGGCCCTGTTTTTTTGGTGAGGAGGGTCTGGTCCTTTAATATGTAGCTTAAAAATATGAATAATAAAAAATCTTTTCTTTCTTTCTTCCATCCTTTCCCGCCACCCTTCTTGCTCCAGACTCCATGCACATAGAGAATATCGAGGCCGTCCAAAGGCTCCAGGATTCTCTCCACGAGGCTCTGCAGGACTTTGAGGGCTCCCAGCATCCAGAGGACCCTCGGCGGGCAGGCAAGCTGCTAATGACGCTGCCTCTGCTCCGTCAGACCGCCACCAAGGCCGTTCAGCACTTCTACAGCATCAAAATGCAGGGCAAAGTCCCCATGCACAAACTATTCCTCGAGATGCTGGAGGCCAAGGCTTGACACCCGGGCCAGATGTTTGACAGACAGCTGCATCACCCAATGGGAGGCGAGGGACAGCCCATAAAAAATAAAGGAGGTGTGCCAATGGACAGTGAGAGGATGAAGCTTGGACTACTGAGTCATTTCAACACTTTTAAATGGTAAAAAAAAAAAAAAAAAAACGTAAAAGAAAAATGGACTTGAAATGGTTTTAAAAAGGGTGAATATCAACCTGATTGACATGGGATCATGATGATGTGTATATAAAGATGTTGTGTACAGAAATCAGGCAACCGAGGTCTTGTTATAACCAGAGACCCATTGCTCTATATCACCTGAAGCTTCTGTGAATTTGTTTCTTATCTTATTTTCATTTCAAAATGGAAGTGTGTTAATATAAATGTCCTGAAGAACTGTACGGCTACGTAGCCACATTATGTGTTTCTTTCTTTCATATTTTCTAATCTCAGTTGTTAAAGCAATAGTCTCTAACTGGTCTACATATAATACGTGTACTGTATATTGTGTGAAATTGCACTGGGCGCGGGGGGGAGGGGAGAATTGTTAGACATATTCTTATATTCGTCATCAAAGAAAGCGGTACCCGTCATGATGGGTCTGTAGGATTCTCGATTTCCTCGTAATATATTTACCTCGTAGTAGCTTCATCGACTCGGCGGTTGTAGTCAACTTGGTGCTTACGGAAGGACGATGGTTGGCTGGTGATCATAGTTCACAAAGAGTTTGCACTAAGCAGCGATGAGTAACGTGGCAATAATGGGTATTGTACTAGCGATCTCTGTCTGGTTGCCTCTGGATCTCAGTCAGTGGTTTTTGCTTAGAGGCACTAAACTCCCTCCTCACTCTCTGTGTTCAGTGTCGTACACAAATATTGGCAACTACTGTGAAAACTACACATGATAAGCTATATTCTGTGCAGAGAATTGTAAACTGTTAAAAAAAAAAAAAGTTTATTTTATTTAAATACAGGTAAAACAACAGCAACATCTATGCAATTTAATGCAATCTAAAACGCTCTGTAATGCAACCCGATAGCTCTGCAATAAATACTTTGTGAAGTTTATAATACTCAGTTTGTGTCGCGTAGGTGCTGATTCAACTCTCTGGTCATTTTTGAGTCCATAGTCTGCTGGTGCGGTATTAGATTGCATTGTATTGTATCGTTTTTGCTTTTCCTCGTATCCACCCCCCCCCCTTTGTTTATGCTCAAACTACAAGTGTCACTATATTGACAGCGTTAGTTCCACAGCTAATCACACTGGTCCTTTGTTTGATTTTGGTCAAAGTCATGTGTGATACCAAAGTCTACATGCTAGCTCCATCTAAACTTTAAACAAGTATTCTGATCCTGTGTTTTGTTCTCCGTGTGGACTGCAGGTTAAATACTGTGGCTGAGAGAGAGGAAACGTCTAATTCTAATAGAATATTGTACATTGTGATTTACAAATAACAAAGGCGTCATGTCTTCATGAATGGCTATGGTAATATTGGGCAGAATTTCTCCCCTTTTATGCAACACGTCCTCGGTCACAGTTTTAAACACGTGGTTAACGGTGTGGAATTGAAGTACTTGGTTTAGGAAAAGACATGACGCCGCTATGTGACGTCACGTGAACAAAACCAACGATTAAAATAACTCGACGCTGACTTTTCGTTGCACATGGGACACAAACACCAGCTGCGTCCTGTGTTTGTTTGACACGTTTGACTCTCTTTCTTCTTCTTCCTCCAGCCAGGTTTTTGGGTGACGGCGCTCTATTATGACAATTGCCAAATTTGAAACAAGTGTTTCATACTATATCAGCAAGGCCAAAACTCGCCCATACGTAAACATTCATTAGAGATGTTTTTGCATGCAAGTACACACAACTGCCACAGCTGATGCTTGACAGATAATGTTTCCCTTTTATTATTGTGATGTATCGGAGTTTCAGGGTGGCAAATTCTAATAAAAATAACGCACATTTGTTTTTAAACTGAGGGGTTTGAGTCCCTTTGTCTCCTTGATTGTTAAAATCTAACATGGCAGCCTTTTAAAACATTATTAGAGTGAATATAATGACACTTGTGTTTCTGAGAATAACTTGAATTTACTCCCTGAACTCAACAACAATGATGACAGAATATATGAAACCTCAGACTGCAGCTCACAGGTGTTCTGTATCTTAAACAATTATTTTTGCTCATCATTCAGATGGTCACTGTGTGTTCGTTTCTACAAACACTGAAAAACTAACTTAATAAATCTGTATACTCCACAAGTGATAGTAGACTTTTATAAGATAATATCTATCAATTGTAAACCAGTTGCCAAATTATTGAAAGAAAGCAATCAGAATAATATATTATAAACATGTTATCGTAAGATCAAAAATAATATCTGCTGCTTGGATTTACTGAGACAGATATTGTCCCTTGTGAACAAATTAAAGCAGTAGTGTCTTTAACGTGTTTTAAAGTGCCATTAGCTTCTGCCCAAACAAGAAGAAAACAGAAAGCGACCAGTAACTACAGACCAGTTTCTACAATGTTCCCCACAGGAGCACACGCTATTGATTCACTGTAATGTAATGCATAGATAATTATAACCCACTACAGTAGAGAATACAATTCCCATGATGCACTTCCCCAAATGTGTAACCAGCTAATCTGTCCCCAATTGAAATGAGCGATGTATCACCGCTGTACAGTAGCAAACCAAAGCATTAGTGTCTTCAACTACTTTCAAATGAAAAACTGATGAAACTGCATTTTGAGCCAGCCAGTGAACACAGATGTTATTTACAATATATTGTTAATATTTGTATCTTCATTCTGCAAATCATCCAGCTGTGCGTCCGTTCATTTTGAGCATCCTGCGATGATAACAAGATGAAAACCTTTTGTCTTTTTTGTTCAGTCGATGTATGCATTGATTAAACATCAGCCTCTTTGTCGATATGAGACGTTGTGTGAAGTCTCGCCCTGTAGCCCAACTTAGAGATGAAACTACCACTGAAAAAAAAAAAAGATGCTTTTCATATTACCATGGTGACAAGGAGACACTTTCTGGCCCCAAAAACATGCAAACTGACCTTCTCTCCTCTTCCTCTGTGCGCTTTTTTAACACTGATGGCAGATAATTGTTTCCCAACTTTCCTTTCTTCTCAAATTAATATAAGAAAATAAAAGAAAAATGCTTAATTTATTTTCAGAGAGTTCTAAAACGGTTCTACTACATCCAATTAATTCTAATTGTCTCCTAAGCTGAAATTCTCAATAGAAATGGAGCAATTAAATTTCTGCTTTGGCTCTACCTTGGGGACGAGAGTCGTTTTATTTCGGTTGACGGCGGGGAGGCTTTGTCTAAACCTTTACAAAGGCGATTTCATGGGTGTCTGTAATAGTTTCATAACAGAGCGATCACTGGGCTATGCAAGGCAAATATGGCCACCTACGTTCCCTGTGTTGTGGAGCATCAGAGTGACATTTAGTCGTGCTTTGTTTACAACGTGGACATGCTGTACAGTGCTGCACGCTGCAAATGTATTGTGCATATTTCACCATACTATACTGTAGCTGCTGTGCGTTGATATAACTGTTTCATTTGCCCATTTAATGAATTTCTCATGATGTATCAGCAACACACATTTACTGCCCACCTGAATAGCTGTGTAATATAAATCACTGTATTGAGTCACGTGAGTCTGTTATATTTGGTCTAAGGTGGGATGTCTTTTTCTTTTCTGTGTCTCTCTCTGCTGAAACACACACCCATTGATTTTGGTTATCAGCACAGCAGGACGTATAGCGAGTGAAGTAGTCTAGACCCTATACCTCAATTCATATTTTGAAAATTACACTGGGTTTGGAAACGGGCCATGGGTTCCTCCTGGGAATCAGTGGCACAGAAATAAAGTGACATCACTGACTGGGTATTAAAAAAAATGTAGATGAACCTGCTGCAATTGGGGAGCACATTCCTCGGAGGAGAAAGCTGCTTATTCGCTGTTCCATTTGCGGACTTATCTTATCTCCGTGCACTCTGAGATGACGAGATTTACATAAAACATGGAGGAACCTCCCTGGCCGTTCTGGTCCGCGGTGTATAAAAGGACCCTGCTAGGTGTATGTACCGTAGACATGTGATTACCCAAGAGGTTTACTCCCCTCAAAAGCAATATGTTAGCAATTGTGATATATGAATCAAGTTAAAAGGGAGCTTTGGTTCATTTTAATTATAAAGGTACCCTATGCTTGGAAAAGGACAGGGTAACTATGCACACACAGTCCTGGGGAGACAAAGGGAAAAAAATGTGAAAATGTTGGGATGAAAAAGCAAAAAGCCAACCGCAGCTGGGTTTCACCGGACAGTATTGTGTGGCATTTTCTTGTGTTATGTTTGTTGTGTTTACGCCTAATGTACCCATGTGTAAATATAAGCTTTTTTTTTCTGGAGTGAGTCAGATCTAACAGTGCACTGAATGTACAGTGACAATAAAATCACATGGTTTATGTAATCACTGCAAAGTATTTCTTTGAATATCTTCAAGCTAACGAGCATTGGAAGAAATCCATTTTTGCCATATTTACTAACAGGTTCATTTAATATCACCTTTTTTTTTCAGGATTACAACATCCTTTATGGATACCAAAAAAGAAAAGAATCTGCTATCTTGCTTATTCTACATGAACATGACAATGATTAGACCATAGTAGTCTTTGTCAGATCTTAACCCTCAATCCTGAGGAAGACCATTGTGAGCTCAGTGTTTTTTAAATTGTTTTTGCTTTTTTGTGCAGATTGTCACCCAGCACCTCAAAAGATGTTTGGATGCATGTACATCTTGATTAATGCCTCAGTGGATACCCTCAACAATACTGTATCCTTGAGTTTATAAAGCATTTTTAACTCGTAAAACGTGAAGTCACGGAATAAGACTGCTGGTTTTAGCTTTTAATAAATAAATTAAAATGCAGGATACAGTGTTTTAACCCTACAATGTTGACACTATACAATGTAACAAATCATATATTTTATTGTATTTTCCCCTAACATAAAAAAAATATGCAGAGCTTTAATGTTACCTAGATGAAAGACAATTAAAATTGCATTTGCAGTTAAACCCCAAAAAATAGGTCTCAGGTTAGTTTTGAAATCATTAACCCTCTGTCTGTCTGTCTGTCTGTCTGTCTGTGTCTCTGTCTGTCTGTCAATCTGTGTGTCTGTCTGTGTGTCTGCATGTCTGTCTGTCTGTCTGTCTGTCTGTCTGTCTCTCTCTGTCTGTCTGTCTGTCTGTCTGTCTGTCTGTCTGTCTGTCTCAACAAAATAATAATGAATACTAATATCATGTTTTCACGAGAAGCTCCTATCTCCAGTGTTACAGTCGAGGCTTGTCCTGATCTCGCCGTATGAGATGTTCAGCCAAACGGTGCCGACCATGACCAATCATGTATGTGTGCATCTGTCTGTGTGCACTTGTACGTTTAACAAGACGGTGCCTTGGGGTGTAACGGCATCCTCC
>JAOVVB010048244.1:0-14816 GCA_028570985.1 Heterobranchus longifilis
ACTTTCTTCTCAGTTCCACACTCTGCTGAGTGAAGGTCTTTTGCCTTTGTAGGGCAGAATTGTTCTGTACTGTTATTGTTATGATTCAATATAATATGAAATACCCACAAAATATGTTAAAAATGGAAAATAGCTTACTTAGTCGGGGGTCGTCGGTTTACTAAATGATAGAAAAGGAGTCCAAGTTTGGGAACCACTGGCCAAGCTGACCGTCTTTATTATGGTCGTGTGTCTCCCCGCCAGCAGGGGCGCTGTGGGGCGATGAAATAGACCCCGGGGGGAACTTTTGTGGTGGTGTCCGGAAGAAGGACTGTCTGCAACATGGCGGATGTATTTTTCACTTCATGCTTAGCTTTTCAGTGTTTTGGTATTATATTATAACATTAATAATCACAAATTAAAACTGCAGCGCTGCAGTGAGCTGTATCCTCAGAGACTACCGGCTGTTTTCACACTGCGCAGCTGCGAGCTGCAGCAGCCGTTACACCGCTGCCCCTCTGTCTGCACCACGTCGTGACTTGTGACCCAGTTTGGTTTGGTGAGTTTTCGTCCCCCCCCCCCTCCTCTATTATTGCTTAATACTCATATCAGCACTCCTCCTTTCTTCGGTAGCTGTGTGCTGTATCGATACATAATCAGGCACTGTCCGTTTGTCGAAGACGGGATGGCAGCGTCTCAAACTGACCCGTTTATATATTAAAATACGACGGTTAGAAGCCGGTGATACATTAATGCAGGGGTTTGTGTAGCTTGTAGTCACATACAGAGTTTACAGTGATCTTATTGCAGTTTATGGTAGTTTCATTTTAGTTGGCAGGGGCGGGGCTAGAAACACAGGGCACCCGCTGTGAAACAATAAACATCTGTAATCCGTGACTAGCTCATGGGAGGGGCCCCCTGGAGGCCCCCCAACCCCCCGTGACAGGGCCCCAGTAACTATAGGCTCTACCATGTAATCTCTCTAAAATAAATGAGTAGTGGTATATATGTTTTTCCCTCAGTCAACATTGTGGCTTTATGGAGTGAGGTCCTATTCACACACATCTTATCTTTACATTTTTATAGTGTAATAGTCTTGACTTGACTTGGGTGCATGTATTTGATGGGGGGTTTGGGGGGTGCTCCCCCAAGAACAATTTACATTTAACAATTAAAATTATGCAATTTCACATAATTCTGGTGCATTGTTAGCCTATTACTACCATATCTGTGTACAAAAATGTGGAAAAGCTAGAGCAGATAAACACAACCCAAAAAGCTTAAAGTTAAAAAAAATCAAATAAAAATCATTCATTCAGCTTAGCTGCTGCCCAAAATGGCATGAGTGCTGCACCTTTTGGGCAATGGTAATTGTAGGGAACCCTATAGCCTAATGTGTAGCATATCCTTGCTTTTTCACATTTTTATTTTGTACAAAAATTAATTACAATTTTCCTATGTTGTGTTACTGTACTACTCTACGTGCCTCTGCAAATTGCCCCCTGGGGACAAATAAAGTGAATTTAATTTAATTGACCACACACCAACTGACAAATGAACAGTTGTGGAAAGTAACTAAGTACATTTACTAAATTACAGTACAGTCCAATTTTGAGGTAAGCTATTTGTACTTTCCTTGAATATTTACATTTCTGCTACTTTATACTTCTCTATATACTCTTGTCTGACAGATTTTGATTATTAATACAAACGAAATATAATCCTATAATAAACTATGATGGATTATTATAGATTAAATTACCCAGCATGAAGTAATTGGAATTAGCTCCACCTTTTTCAACTGAAACATGAATCAAATTATATAATATATAGCCTCAATATTATTATGCATAATATAATCACTTTTGGCACTTCGGGAATATTTTGATGCTAATGTACTTTTACTCAAGTAACATAATACTACTTGTTTATCTTCCAAAAATTCTGTCATGTTTGTGACTGCAGCTTGTTTCCATTAAGATGTTTAATGCAAATTTCGGCGATGTGAATTAGGCAGTGGTGGAAGAAGTATTAATTTACTTAAGTAAAAGTACCACAGTGTAGAAATACTCCATTACAAGTAAAAGTCCTGCATTCAACATTTCACTAAAGTAAAAATACAGAAGTATTAGCAACAAAAGTAGTCTACTTAAAGTATCAAAGTAAAAGTACTTATAATGCAGAATGGCTACTCTGTTATACTGTTATATTGTTGGATCATTATCGTTGATAACAATATTGGGGGAAGCAGGGAAGCTGAAACAATGAGTCAAATAATTGATCAGTCGACAATAATTCTATTCAATTGACTATTTTGATAGATTAATCATTAAAGTCACTTTTCATTCAAATATGTAAACATCAAGTTTCAGCCTCTCAATTGAGAGATTTTCTGCTTTAGAAAATGATCATCATTTTCACTATTTTCTAACACATTATAGACCAAATGATCAATGAAAATAAAACTAAATAGTAGTTGCAGCCTTAGAAAGCAGTAACAAAAACAGATGATAAAGTTATTAAAGTTATTACGATGACTTTATCAACAACCTGAAGTGCACTTTTCTTTGTCATTAGTTCCTGGTGGTCAAATGAATAATGTTAAACTTTCTAAATTGCCTGATTTTTTCCACACACCTGTGAAAAAGTAATAGAAACAGTTTAAACAAAAAACAGAAGATTATAATCTCAAAGAAGGCAGGAATTTTGCAGAAATGTTGTATCAGACTGCATTAGGTGTACCTAATAAACTGGTAACCGACTGTATATTTGAGTTCAACAGAAAAAAAAAAAGACATCCAAACTCTCTGAACTGAAGCTAACTTGTGCTTTTTTTCTGTCGCAGTTTTTCATACACTGACCTGAGTGGGATAAAACACCAGGAGCCTGAACACAGGCCAAAGAGGCTTACATCTTAATTCAGTGACTCTGAGTGAAAGAAGAAATAAAATTGGCCTCAGTGGGGAAAACAACACACACACCTGAAAATAACAATGGGTGATGTAACTGGAGAAGTCGATGAGGAGGTGACAAAACAGGACTTGTCCTTGGATCCACTGCCAGAGCCACTACTGATAATCCTGTCCCCACCTCCACCTTTCTTACCTGTCCCCGGTGAACCGACCATGTCTTGGCATAAGTGGCTTAAAGCTTTTGAAAACTATGTTGAAGCGCTCGGTCAAAACGAGCTGGTCGACTCCTCTAAGTGTGTGCTCCTACAGAACTGCCTTGGCCTAGAGGGCCAGCGTATCTTCACAACACTGATCCAGAGTGAAACCACGTACGCAGCAGCCATCTCCACGCTGATGCTTTACTTCTGCTCGGATCACACCTCTCAGATGTACCGCCTTAAATTTCATCAACGGGCTCAGATGCCCGGGGAGTCTGTAGATCTGTTTGTGTCGGCGTTAGAAGCACTGCTGGGGCCTTGCAACTACGGAGACTTACAAGACAAACTTATCCTGGATCAGCTGATTGAGAGAACAATCTGGCCACAACTCAAAGAGAGGCTGCTGTTGGAGAGGGAAACCCTGACCTTGGAGAAGGCGGTGGCTATCGGTAAAGAGGTTGAATTAGCTTTAAGTGAATCTGAACTGTTTGGTTTTCACGAGGTCAGTGTGGACATTGGAGACGATTTAGACCCTCCTGTTCAAACAAAGCGCAAAAGAGGGCGGCCTCGGCGTGGGGAGAGAAGGCCGGCAATCAAAACAAAACCACGCTCGACAAAAACCCCAACGGGTTCATCTATATGCACAGAAAATTACTATTACACCAATGATAAGCTATATTATAGTGAAAATGAAGAAGATAAGTCTAACAGTGCTGATGAGACTAATCTGGCTTGTGATGAAGCCAGCGATAAAGCAGATAATGATGATAATGGAGCCTGGTCACCATCATTACAGTGGATGAAAGAGGAAGACTGTGACAACGCTAGTGATGGTGTCGATGATGACAATGATGATAAAGATAAAGACTATGTCGCTTCCCCGTCTGAACTAAAAGGCCCCCACTGTCCCATCTGTAATGGCAAGCGCTTCAGAGATGCAAACAAGCTCGCCAGACACATGAGGACACACACAAAGGAGAAACCGTTCAGCTGCCCGGTCTGCGCTATGACCTTCAGCCAGTCCTACCACATGACTCGACACATGAGGAACCAGCACGGCGCAGGACAACATGTCTGCTCTAAATGTGGGATTAGTTTTGAGAGCTCTGCAGAGCTGCGAAGTCACAAAAGGATGCATGCGAAGCACCTTCTGGCATGTCCTCACTGTCATGAAAGATTCACCAACAATGATGCGCTTCTTTCTCATATCATGTCGCACAAGATAGACCAGTCCGCCCAGATAGAGGGACAGAGTTCTCAGCAAAGTGATGAAGTGAAAAACCAAGAACTAAACAAATCCTCTGACAAGGATGATCATGAGAGTGATAATAGCATTGATAATGTTGCTGAGAATGAGTCTGATAATGGTGATGATCAGGATAACGAAGCTCAAGTTAATGTTAAGATGGAAGATAAGGACACAGATGAAGCTCGATCTCAAGATGGAGAAAGTGAGGACAAAAAGGACACCTCTAAGACCAAATCAAAAGGCCATTTCTGTCCCATATGTGTCGACAGGCGATTCAGAGGGCCAAACAAACTCGCCAGACACATGAGGACGCACACAAAGGAGAAACCGTTCAGCTGCCCGGTCTGCGCTATGGCCTTCAGCCAGGACTACCACATGACCAGACACCTGAGGAAACAGCACGGCATGGGCAAGTACATCTGCGATAAATGTGGGAAAACTTTAGGGAGCTGGCTGGAACTGAAAGCACACAAGAAGACTCATGCGGTTGAAGGCCTGACGTGTCTTGCGTGTGATAAACAGTTCAAGGAGAAGGCTGCACTTGCGAGTCATCTTAAGTTGCATAAGAAGGTCCAGTCCAGCCAACGAAGCCTCGTCTGCGGCGATTGCGGCAAAGTATTTGGTCGAATGTATCATTTGAAAAGGCACATAGTGACCCATCGCAAGGCAACAAACGGAGAGGTTTACACGTGTCCTGATTGTCAGAAGAATTTCGCCTTCCCAGAAGACCTCAACAAACACCTGGAGATTCATGTGAAAGAAAACAACGGGACTTGTCCGAAATGTGACGAAAAGTTCGGTACTCCAGAAGAACTGGAGAAGCACATGGCGGTTCATGAAAAGTCTTTTGCCTGCAATACCTGTGGGAAGAAGTTTAAGGTGGAGTACGCGCTGAAGAAGCACGAGCAAGGCCACCAAGATGAACAGTATTATTGCGCGTTGTGCCGCAAACGCTTCGCCAAGCATTCTCACTACAAGAGGCACATAATGGTCCACAAAAGACGGGAAACAAGATGTCCACACTGTGAGACCACCTTTCTACAGTTAACAGCTTTGAAGTATCACCTACGGACGCATACAGAAGAAAGACCGTACCAGTGCACCTGTTGCATCGAGACCTTTGAGGAGCTGGAAGATCTAGAGCAACATCACCTCAAACACAGGAAATTCAAGAGGGAGAGGCCGTACTCGTGCACCCGGTGTGATTCCGCTTTCTCTACACTAATTGAGCTGACAGACCACATGATCTCGCACGATGGAGAGCAGCCGTCGAACTGCCCCATCTGCGGCAGGACTTTCTTGAACAAGAACAAGCTGGAGAGGCACCTGAGCATCCATACCGGGGTGAGACCTCACCTCTGCTCCATCTGCGGCAACGGCTTCCCCTCGGCCGCCAGCCTCAAGTTACACCTCCACATCCACACCGGAGAGAAACCCTTCCAGTGTTCGCAGTGCAGCAAGACCTTCAGGTCGTCCAGCGGGCTGCGGCTGCACAGCAGACAGCACATGGAGGTGCGGCCCATCTACGAGTGTCCACAGTGTGGCAGGACATATGGTCGCATGACGGAGCTGAAGATGCACCAGCGCTATCACACGGGGGATAAACCGTATGCGTGCACCTGCTGCAGCAAACGCTTTATTAGCAAAGACAAACTGAACGTTCACATGAGGATACACACAGGGGAGAGGCCGTACTCCTGCCCCCACTGTGGACAGACATTTACACAGACTGGGGACAGAAACAGACACATCAGTAAATTCCACTAGTTAGATACTGTAGTAACTCTTGTGAAGCTTTTGTTGTTGCTTTTGAACGATTGTGCCAATGTGTTGGTAGCAATAAGAATCGAATCTGATTGAAATTATTGTCACATTATTTGATCAAGAGTAAGAAACCAAAATATGTTGAAAGCTAACTTAGGCAGATTTAGGCTGCCTAAATTGTCAAATGATGAGGTTATGTGATTTGTTTTTGGTAAAAAAATAAAGAAGAATATAAATATGATATTCTCTGTTGTGGAAAATAATAAAATCCAAAACACCACCAAAAGGTAAGGCTAGGGATGCTAATTTTCACATTTTTTTCCTGACCGATAGCCGACCCTCGTTAACCGATCATTAACCGTTAACCGACAAGCAGGAAACTTTCCCAGTTCACCTGTCCGGGAGGCTCGGACATATACGTTCCGCGGAGAGCTGCAGTTGACCGTTCACGTAGCCACGATGTTGCGTGCATTGTTGTGTGGACACATGCAGCCACAATGGAACCGCTTGTGCGTCTGTGCCTGCATGTCCGCTGTCCGCGACTCCATGGCGCAAATTTTACCATACAACAAACTTTGTTTTATTACCTTTTAATTTGTATTCCAATAATATTGTTTTTAACTGAGAGCAATAATCTGTCAAAATTCTTAATGTCGGTTAACGGTTAAACGGTTAATTATTGACATCTCTGGGTAAGGCCTCAACTCCACCAAGTTTAAGCATTACGTGTTTTTCATGGACGATGTATTGCTCGGGCTGGGGATCATTTATTAACCAGTGCATAAATTATACTTTTAGATACCTTACATTAAAGGACATTAACATGTATTTCTACAAAAGCCTTTGATTAACAAGCCAAACTTTTCAAATGTTAAATGTCTAAAATCGAAACATTTTCAATTGTCAAACAGTAAATAAAGAGGAGTAAAGCCTCAAACACACAGGCGGCTGCCTTGCTCAACTGCTGCATCTCGGGCTCGGCAGTCCATGTGGCTGCTCTAACCTGTTAACATGGACGCTGGGGAAAAAAAGCAACGGGTTCGGCGACTCAGACATGCTGCTGACGTTGAATTTGTGTTTGAGACCAGTTTTCGATACTTGATGCTACAAACACATTTATGCCAGTACCAAAAAAGTATTGGGGGTGGTGGGGGGGGGCTGTTGTTGGATTGTACAGAGGTTTGTATTTTTCTGGTCACTGTGTAAATGATGTGTTACCGATTGGAAATGATCATTCTGTGTTTCTCAACCAGCTATTATTCAACGGCTTGTTTTACTGCTTTTTGCAAAAATTACAGATGGAAAGAAAACATTTACATTTGTATTATGGTGCATAATGCATTGTGCTTTTAAGGGGGGGGTCTGATATCTAAAGACTCCACACTAACAGCAAACTTCTCAGTGCAAGAAACTACCATATTCACACTAGGATTTGCATGACTTCATGTTTGCTGGGTTTTATTTTCTGCAAACTTAGCTCATGAATGCAGTGTTTTTTTGTCTGCAAACTTTTACCTAATGGATAGTGGGATAAAACATGCAACACCGCTGATTTCTCTGTGCAGTAAAAGCCTTCACTGTTGCCATCCATACAGTTTCACTGCTATGCTGTTTTCTGCAAGCTTCATACCTAGACTTTCTTCTATAGCACCACATTACCACTTAACATACACAGTATGTGTTGTCATGATATTGTTTGTTTCACTTTTTTAAATATTTTTGTTTAGACTTCTCTATAATCAAGCATTGTGTAACTGTTTAGAAAAGTGCCATACAAATACAACTATTATTCACTCTGCTAGCACATGTAAGGAGGTTTACGTTCCCCTATAGGTGAATGTGTACCTGATATAAAGGCTGACCTCTCCTGCCATTTGTGTTGCCTGTTGTGTTTGTGTATTGTTGAGCTATTATGGTAAGGACTTAGTCCGTAGCTTTTTTTGGTAACCTTGTCAGATTAGTTATTGTTAGATTTTCTTATTTTAAGTCACTGTTGCTTGTTTTTCTTTCGTCTTAAACACATTTTAATTCTCTTGCCAGGAAGCCCCATAGGGGAGAGCTGCCATCTTCTGTTATGTTCCTTTTCTCCTGTTTTTCTGCGGTGACAGGGAGTTAGGTTCAGG
This sequence comes from Heterobranchus longifilis, assembly GCA_028570985.1. Taxonomy (NCBI): domain Eukaryota; kingdom Metazoa; phylum Chordata; class Actinopteri; order Siluriformes; family Clariidae; genus Heterobranchus; species Heterobranchus longifilis. The sequence continues at coordinate 8,225 of JAOVVB010048244.1, forward strand.
ATTGTATTTTTCTTTTGGGCAGTTAGCATTGTGATTTTGTTTTACTTTAGGGCTGGTTTGTTTATTTTTTTTGGCCGGGGCTCTCCCTGATGACTTTTGCATGCTTCCATATCTGGCAATAAAATGTTAATCTGCTGCACTCGGCTCCTCATACTTATCTGGTTTTATGTTACTCCCCTAGACCAGTGGTTCTCAAAGTGGGGTCCGGGGACCCCCAGGGGTCCTTGAGGGGTTCCAAAGGGCCCCCAGCAAAAAGGGGAATCATTTATTTTCACTATAATGTCAATCAATAACACAATGACAATGTGTGACTATTTTGGTCATGGGTTTCATACACTTTGTAATCAAACATCTAAAAGTAAAATTCCTACCAGATGGGGACCTTGGGACAAAGTCTCATTGAATGGGGGTCCGTGGTCTAATTTGTGTCAGTTTATGGGTCCTTGATGTGAAAAAGTTTGGGAACCACTGACCTAGACCAACTTGGGGTCGTTACAAACAATATTTGTAAAAGGTAAACATTGCATGATTTTTATGATTTTTTTTTTTTTTTAATTCACCTTCAGTCAGTGACTCAGTCAAGTGAGACTCAATCAGGTGTAGATGGAATTGTGATTAATCTGTCTCAATATAAACCCCAAAAGCTAGTAAGTGTTTTATCACAGTTATTTACTGAAAGCTATGTCTTTGGTGAGTGCACTGACACTAAATGGTCTTTTATTGATGTGTGTTGTCGCTCAGGAGACTGTCATGACGAAACAGGATTAAATGCAATTATCAAATACGCTTTATTGATATCAGTCTTAAGGTTACATCATTGCCAAAGCTAAATGACATGCTATTGAATACAACATACATGTACATTTTCATAGGATATCAATATTGTTGATGTAAGCCCTCTAGACATATGCACACAGAGAAAACAATAGAACAAAGGAGTGGTCTCACTTGCATGCAGATAAATATTTTTACAGACATAAGAGCTTTTTAAGTCATCTCTCATGAAATGTAACAAGATTTTACCCTCATTGAATAATTTCTGGGTATATAATGAATTCAAAACTCAATAAAGAAACATCATTCAAAAATAATAATCTTAAAATAAGCACAACAAATATTTTTTTATTATATGTTTTTTTTTTTCTGTTTGTGAACATGAAAAGAACAAGATGATAGATAATCTCGCAATGAATAAAGGAGCAGGAGCACAGGCAGTAAAAGTAATTGAAAACAGGCCTTCCACCTGAGGGTGCTGTGGGGACACATACATTATACAGTACTACTGTCCAAAGAGCAATGCTAATAGTTCATAGAATAATGATATCAATATTTATTTTCTTACTATATTTATGCAAAACAACAAACCATTGCAAAATATACAACATGTAAGACACAATGGTAAACAAACAATATACAAACAAAACATGGGTATTAACTGAATCAAGAATCATGCAGAAAGTAGAAAAACACTTGTTCTAAAATAACATGATGTGAGAATCAAGTTTCGGTAAAAGTAGACCTGCGTATGAAAGTGTGTACAGCCATGTTAGAAGGCACAGTATTTATGTGGTCTATTCTAACTTGTATCAGTGAAATGTCTGTATTATGTAACAATGTGCATCAGACAGTCTGTGGTGTCAGGTGTTGAGATACAGGTCTGTGTGTGACAGGCTACATGACTGACGGAGGCGTATATTTTGTCATGTCACAGTATAAAGCACAGGTGTAAAATAAAATGAATGAATGCTGAATTTCATTTAGCTGCTTCACTTTCAGGGTCCTGGTATTGTACATTACTCACTTCACAGGCATGGCTTACAGGGACACTGGAATAGAACAAAGCCATCGTTAATGTTATTAGTAACACCTGTGCTTTTCCTACTATGACCAGCTCGCTGTGAAAGTTTATAGGCCTACTTCCAGGTGGTCAAAGTAACTAAGTAAATCTATTGTACTTTATACTTCACTACATTTCAGAGGGAACTGTTTTACTTCACTTTATTTGACAGATATACTGAATGTTCAATATAAATGCGTTATAGCATCATTCCACCATTGTAGATTTATTTCCATCCCGTATGTCTTTATTTTTCCGTCTTGTATATTTTTCTTGTGCTAAATAATAATAATAATAATAATAATTTGACAGCTATTTAATTTTCATTTTTCAGTTCATTTATTTCTGTGTCATGCCAATATTTGGCCCAGAACATTGTCTTTCTTTCTTTCTTTCTTTCTTTCTTTCTTTCTTTCTTTCTTTCTTTCTTTCTTTCTTTTTTAAATGCATTTCTTTGTCTTAATTTTCTCTTTATGTAATTGCTACTTTTACTTAGGCCTAAGTGAATAATCTGAATACTTCTTCCACCACTGCCAATAACATATACATAATAATTTGATCGGATGATATTGGTATTAACTTTTACTTTTGACATTTAAGCGTACAGCTTTCCTCAAGTAACAGAAAAACATCCAGTCCGATAGGTGGCAGTACTCGCCGTGAGTCGTGTAGCTAACGTTACGTACGATGTTCCGTTTACAAACAGGAAGTAAGAGGGCAACGTTAGCTTGAAGTAGCTTCGTATTATTCAAGAAATTAGTCCGTACTTTTTCACGTTTAACCTAGCAACGTCGTCACCTGGATAATGTTTTAAAGCGGCATAATGTTGGGTAATGTTTAGTAGGACCCATAGGACCTAAGACTTAGCGTTAGGTCATTAACAAGCTTTCATGTGTCTAAAAGCTAATGCTGATGCTAACCTAAGCTAAAGCTCGATAACTGCTAGCTCACACTGCTAGCAAACTTCTTTGCGTAGGCTACAAAGGCTGGTTGTCAACCGTTGTATTATTCAGAAAGATAAACTGATGCACTAAATATAATGTGTGAAATGGTGTTTCAGAATTAACCAGACAGATAACCGCTTGCCCTACATATCAAAATAAGCAACCCAGCTACGTTAGCTTGCTAGCTTACTACATAGTTCAATAGACAAACTCAATGTGAAACAAATAGCTTGACAGTAGGCTGTCATAGCAAGAGCATAGCAGCTTTCCTTGTTTAAAATTGGAGTCTGTAATTCAGACTGACTTTCATTGCAATAATAATGAACGGATTATACTTTTCAACCTGCAATACCTAAAGCTAGAGTCAGTCCTTATGGCTGTTCGAGGTTTTACTCCTGCCAGTGGGCAGGATCTTTTCAGCATTGAAACAACCGAACAATCCAGCTCTAAAACGAGCAGTATCCTCAATGGGGAAGAGGTCAGGCAGTTCTACGAAAATTTAATGAAATATGGTAAAAAGAAAGATGTATCAGGGAGTGCAATTAGCAAGAAAGATGATGGCAGAGAGCATCAGAATAAACAGAGGAACAGAGAGTCCAGTAGAAGAGTGAGGAGGAGAGCCAGGGCTGCAGAGATGCAACAGCAGGGTCAAACAGATTCTGTGGTGCAAAGGGGGATTACTGGTGAGAGGGAAGGCAACCCAAGAAGAGAGACAAACAACTCAGAAAGGTCCATGGAGCTCCTGGGGCTCAGGTTGCTGCGTTGTGCCAACGATGGGGACATATGTGGCCTCAAAGACCTGCTCTCAAAGGGAGTTGACATCAACTTCCAGGTAAAAATACTTATTGCTCAGTGTGTTTTCATTTTTGGAAATATTTTATTTGTTAACCTGATGGTTTCCCCTCCAGGATACTTATTTCTGGACGGCGATGATGTGTGCAAGCTGGTCAGGTCAAAGAGCTGCGGTGAGGCTGCTGCTGCGACACGGAGCCGCCTGGGTCGGAGTGGTTGATACACAGGGCAGAGATGCCAAAGACCTGGCGCAGGAAGGTATAACCATGCAACTCTTATTGGCAACTTTAAATTTCTGTGTTTGTGTGTGCAGTGAAGTTGAAGTCATCCATATCTGTTTTTCTCCCCCAGCGGGCCACAACGAAGTCCTGGAGGAGTTGGAGAGCTATGGGAGAAGTACACAGAGAGACACACAATGTGACCGCAGGTTAGCACACTCAGTTGTATACCGTTTAAACCACATTGAACCAAATATGTAATACTAATTTCAAAAAGGCTGTACAATAGGTTGTGGTAGTACTATTATTATTTACTGAAACAGAAACCCTTTCTACAACTCAAAAATGGAACACTCAGCAAGCTACCATTTTCCAATTAGAAATTGTAAAATTTCCCAAACTATCCATCAAAATCTTCAGTTAAAATTTGACGTGAGAAGTAGGCCATTCAGCCAGAGTTTGGGAGAAAGATGATAAACATTATCATGTTCATTTGTTATATCTGACTGGCTGCGTTGTTTTCCCAGATTAATTCTTGAAACGAAAACTGAGATTACACAAGTGATGTAGTGTGGCTGTGTGGTGCTACCCATTTCCACTTTGTTTGTTTAATCCTGCCAACACCAGTCTCATCTATTCACTGGAAACAACTAGAACAACAGGGGCCCCTCTGTCCACCTCAGAAATACACTAAATATTTGAAAATAAAATCAAGATATTAGAGCCAGATGAATACTGGATTTTTGATGCAGACGTCGATATTTTTTAGAGTAAAAAAAACAAACATAACAATCAATCGGCTGGTATTGTTTTCATAATGTTCACTTAAATTAGGTTATTTAAGAATTGCGACCAAGATGTGTACTGAGTGGGACATTTTACAGTTGGAAAATATACATATCATCTGACATATATGCTGACATAAAGGTTGAAGACAGGAGTTGTTCTCCCGAAGATTTTACTGGAAACATGAGTAACAAGGAAAATAGTTTCACAAAACTTCTGGCTGATTACACCTCTGCTCAGGCAGGCTGATGCTACAAATACTGTGACGTGAGGTCACAGGGCTCCATGCAACAATGATAGAGGGGTAATTAGCCCCATCCTTCAACAAAATTAACTGGTGAGTGAAGGAGATGTAACTCACATACAAGCTGAGTTACATACTAATGCCCAGTGTGTACCTGACTGGTCATGTGAGATGCGTCTTCAGTCGTTTTAATATGGGTAGAGATTATTTCTGATACGGTGCTAAACGCTTGTATGGACGGAGATCGTTAAAATGAAAACGTAGTACTGTGGATGTGGCCTGAGTTCTCCCTTGTGCTGTGACAGGAGCAACAAAACACCCTAAATTGGTTGGGGTTCAGAGGGTTAATGCATGTATGGGCACTTGAATATTGTTTTAAAACACACTTTAAAAATTGTGAATCTGTTCTTTGAATATTTCTCCTCTCACTCCTCTGTTTGTCCCCAGTGCCCCCCAGCCTCAGTGGTGCGGTGTGTGTTGTAGCGAGTACAGCAGCAGCCTGTCGTCACATCTCTCCTCCACTCTACATCAGTTCAGTCTGCGGCGTGCTCCACCCACCCCCTACTACTGCCTTCCCCCCTCCAGCAACAGCTACAAAATGATGGTTCGTTGCGGCTGGAAACCAGGGACAGGACTGGGGCCAGAGGGAGAGGGGCCTAAACAGCCAGTGCCAACTGTGCTGAAGAGAGACCAGGAAGGCCTGGGCTATGGACAGATCAAAAGAGCCAAAGTTACTCATTTCCAGTCCAGGGATCGTGATGCAGTGAAACCACCATCCAAGGAGAAAGAGGAGAGAGGAGGAAAAGGACAGAGGAGGGAAGACATTAGGAGAAAGGAGCAAAAAGACAAGAACTGGGAAAGAGATTTCCGTGCCTCTTTTTATCTTTGACACAGTGACTTCTCTACAAGCCCTCTCTCCCAAACACATCTAAAAGTACCTCTAAAACATTAAACAGACCTATTGCGAAGACAGTATACCTGTTTTTGTTTCAGACTGTGGAGGTGTTTGTAAAGCTGCTGGGAGGTGGTTTCCCACTTTCACTCTACCTCAAAGCTGATGCTGTGTGTTTGTATATGGAATCAGTTGTGCCGCTGCCCACAGATTATGCAATCACGATTGTGTTTTACTCTGTGTGACCTGGTGTTTACTGTTGATCCACTTAGACTGTTTCAAAAGGTGACAGATGGATTTTATTTTCATTTATTAAAAAATACATACTGTGAACAGTGGTTATGCTTCATGATCTAGGAAAGGAAATGTTTTTAATGTCAAAGAGCTATGTTTATATGTTTTATATGGTAATAAAATATGAAACATTACTGAGACATAACACCCCTTTATTTGCAAGTCCTAACAGAAGAAAAAACTTCTGAGAAAAAAATTTTGAGTTGTATCCAGTAATTTCTCTTGACCGACTGCAGTAATGCTAAAAGTTTGTCCTTGATATGGCCAGGGTTCTTGGAAGAATGTTATGCAACTAATCAAACCAACAGTGAACTCTCCCTTTGATTCCACGTGACTTCAGGCAGGGTCCTATGTCTATTATAAAGTCCAGGCTGAAGACGACATGTGGCCGCGCTGTGGTGACCAGAGGTCCAAGACTACTGAGCAACTCCCTCCGAGGAGCTTTGTCTACCAGAGTGAGTCAGTATCATCTTTTAAATCACAACTTTGTACACTGAGTGACCAGGAAAACCAAAAAAGGCCTGTATGTTTTACCCCAAGGCAGTCCGGTAATAAAATACTGTTTGAACAATGTTTTAATTGTTC
>JAOVVB010048271.1:0-14815 GCA_028570985.1 Heterobranchus longifilis
CGTAATTAGCGCGATGATCTCATCTTAGATGTGTCACTTCATCTCGGATGTGTCAAGCGACGTACGAAGAACGGACCCCGGGAGTAAGGATTTCCTAGCGATTTGTGTCTGGGACAGTTCGCCTTTAGTCTGATCAATGATCCGGCCTCCTTGAAAATCAGATATTTCTTAGGAATTGTCACTTCTAGACATGAGAAAAGAAGGAAACCACATTTTGGTTCATGCAGCTTACCATAAAACTATGGGGGTGTATTTACTTCTTGCATGTCTGTGTACATGTTATTTTAGACTTTTCACTATCCTGACATGTTGCAATAGTGTTCTCAGGAATAATGTTATTTTTTTCCAAACCTGCCGTCCATGAAACAGTGCTGTGTTGAATCACATCATGTACTACAGCGTACATAAACTTATAGTCCTGCGAAAACATCTCACGCCACCTTTACACTTACTGAAAACTCTGCTCGGCCTGCACGTCCTCTGGATTTTATAGATTAATAAATCCTTTTGAATGTAAATTTTAAATCTTTGATCTTGAGTCGCAGCTTGTGACAACGATCACGACGACACTGGAACTTTTTAAAAGCGTACCCGAGCGTACCTGAGTGTGTGTAACATTACTGTGTGTGAAATCTCCAATCTTTTTACAGTTTCACTTGGAAATCTGATAAATAAATAAGTCACACAACGAGTGTGTGATCAGTAGCACTTGTGTTTGCACACAAAATCAATTGTCAGGTATAATCCTATAGGTAAACTAAAAACAAATCTAAACTTGGTGTCAATGCGTGTCACACCACCACAGGGTGTGGATTATTTTACGATAACAACATGAGACTTTGTTTTAGATTATTAGATTTAAAAAATCCTTTGGGTTTTAGTCATTCACGTCATGTATATCTATAGTATATTTCCATCATGTTAAAGCTAAAATCTAATGTTACACTGGCCCTAAATTTGCGAATCTGTTTTGTGGGAGCAAATGATTCAGAATTGGCAACAGACCTGAAGCTCTTAATGTGTTGGAGCCCTATCTAAAAATAGTATTAAAATAATAATAATAATAATAATAATAATAATAATAATAATAATAGAGTATTCCCAGTAGGAATTTTTGGTTGTCAAAACATTGTGACAGTGTTGATTTTGCAGCATTACAGATGTTGGACCAGCAGAGACTACATGAGGTTTGGATACTGTTGAACAGGTGACCCCCAACAGTTATTATTATTATTTTATTTATTTATCTTAAGCACTCAACCAGAATAGGTTTTATTTTATTTCATTCTGTAACTGAGCTGATGCGCCGAGCGAGACTCAGACCCCAGTCTCAGCAGTGCGAGCGCTGAATGCTAACCTCTGGTCCACCAGGGGACCCGCTGCTAGGCTAGTCAATGCACATACTGTATACTGACCAGCATTACAAAAATCCTTCCCAATTATACGAAAAAAAAAAAAGGCATCTGCAATTTATCATTTGTTCCACGTCCCTACCCTCACCTATGGTCATGTGCTTTGGGTAATGACCGTCAGGACAAGGATGCATATACGAGCAGCTAAATGAGTTTCCTAATGTAGGGCTGTTGTGCTAAGGCTACGTTCACATCACCAGCCTGAAGTTACTCAATTCAGATTTTTTTTTTTTACTCTACAGACCATTATTTTTTAAGTCCCTTTTTTTTTTTTTTTTTTTTTTAAGTCTCATTTTTGAGACCAGGTCAGAGTCACTTTCGTAAATGGTCTTAGTTCAGATACATATCCAATATGTGGTCATGTGACTTGAATGAGAAGAGGCCAATCAGAATTTAAGCAACTTTATTCCTCAACGAATGCATAGGACGCTCACTGATGCCAGTCAGCACCGACAGCATGGGTATTTCATAGCAGCGCTAGCGACAGCTGCTAAAACAGCTACAGCGAGGCGTCTGGCTCTCTTCCTTCTTCTGGACGTCAACTCTTACAGCCAACTAACTGCTCACCGTCCTCCAGAGCAAAACCAAACACTCTTTCCTAAAATCACGTCTAGTGTTTGAAATGAATAAGCACAAATTATTATGGTTTAGCCCAGATAGGCCGAGCAAAGACGTATCGATGTGTGCATATCCGTTTCAGGGGACAGATGTTGCCACATTGAAAGTCACTTATGAATGTGAAACGTCATGACATGTGAATCCGATCTGACCAGAAAATCTGAATTGAGCGATGGAGCTTGTCATGCAAATACAGTCTTACTCTCAGAGACCAGGTGAGAAGTTTCTGCTGCACTTCTACATCGAGAGGAGCCAGCTGAGGCTGATGAGGACGTCTACTGGTCAACTTCCATTGAAGGTGTTCCAGGGAGGGCCAGGCAGACCCTGGGATCCAACCTGGGAGGAGTCCCCTAGGAGGAGCTTTAATAATTTCCTGAAGAGAGAGGTGTCTGGGTATCTCTGCTTCTTCTGCTACCACTGCAACCCTGAACTAGACTAAGCGGTATAAATAATGGATGGATGGATGGATGGATGGATGGAAGGAAGGAAGGAAGGAAGGAATTTGCCAAAACATTTGTAAGCAGCCAAAAGGGGAACATCCTTAAAAGTGAGATCCATCCTGTGACACCAGACATAGTGCACCATATGACACTACAGTTTTGTAGATACTTAGCCGTGCCATTGAATGTAGCAGCACTGTACAAGTGGGACATGCCTCAATCCTGTGCACTGGCACTCACTGGTTTTCTACCTTTTGTTCGCTTTTACATCGCTCCTCATCCTCCGCTGCTCTATCACTAAAGCTACAACACCTAAGAGATGTACAATCACACTGTGTAGTGGACACACGAGATGCATGTGCTTTTGTTCTTGGCCTGTTCTTTACTCAGGATTTCTGCACTCTGTTATAAACTTCAGTAATCACAGGTGTAATGCGGTCAGATTCTGTCTTAGCGAACATTTACCAACATGAATAAAGTTTGATACTCTGCAACATCGATTTGAGATCAATCATGTTTTCGTGTGATGCATTCCGTATGATGATCTTAAATAATGTCAGGCTTCTTGCTGAATAATCTTTGATTCATTAATAAAATTGCAATTATTGGCAGTTTGTTGATGTATGAGGTCATATCAAAAAGTTTGGAGACTAGTTTTGTAACACGCCAACAGATGGCAGCACAAGGCTGCACACACGGTCACAGGGAGCACCGACCTTCATAAGTCACCATGCTATTCTGAAAATGTGCGTTACCACATTATGGACAGCAAGTTAGAGCAAAGAGCAAATGTAAAATTCTTTGTGAAACTGCGTAAATCTGCCACAGAGACATTTGACATGACTTGGCAGGTCGTTTGAGGTGTTTCGAGTGGCATGATCACTTCAAGAGTGGAAGATGATGACTTGAAGGTGATGAAAGATCAGGAAGACCTTCAACGAGCTCAACCCCCGAAAATGTCTAAACTATTCTGCAACTTGTGCGTGATGACCGTCAGAGGACAAACCACAACGTTAGATTCTCCATGATAACAGTGCATTCTGCCACCGAGATCATGATGCATTCCTCCACATGAGATTCTCACTGGAAACAACATGATCTCATTTCCACACCCATCCTACTCGCCAGATTTGTCTCCTGCAGACTTTCTCGTCCTAAAGATGAAGATTCACGTTGAAATTCATAGATGGGAAGCAACTGAGTACATTTGCATTATTACTGGACTTAAGAACATTATGAATTTCTTACTTCTCTGTACTTTACTTGAATATTTTTAAAACTACAACAAACATCTTTAACTTAACTACATGTCTGTTGTGAACCTACTTTTACTGTGAAAAGCCTTCTGTGAGCTAATAATAACAAGCCCTGCATTTTTGTACTTTTACCCGAGTAGATCTGTAAATGGAAAACTGCAATTATCCCTGTGGATCTCTACTTTTATTCTTACAGGGTTTGTGTCTTTGCCCACCTCTGCTCAAATTATAACTTCTGAACTTTGTGAAGTTTTTTTTTTTTTTTTTACTTGTTACCTGTTTTTTTTTCCCCCTCCTCTGAGTTTGTCTGCCTCGAACACGACACCTCATGGCGATCTCTAAATAAAGAACTCCCACTTGGATCTCACTGTCTCGAGCTTCCCGCTGTTATATTATGCATGCTGTATTTTATTTATCGTTAATGATAGTCAAAGGGTGTCGTCACTTCTGCACAGATCAGGTTTTGGTTGATGTTTCCTGGAGGATATGATTCGTGCATGACCCTGAGCTGAACTCTTTAAAGGTGACGACGTTGCTGGTCATTTCCATAAACGTATTCTGTTTATAATGAGCTTAAATCTAATGAATATGAAGTTTGTGGATGTTTGGGTTGCGTTGTGTCACTTGGATGTTTGTCTGGTTTGATGTAAATTGTCAGAAGGAATTAATTCATGTTGCAGCAGTAGGTGCCTGATTTGCATGTTGTTTTCATTATAATGTGTGCTGAGATACACAATCTGTAAAATCATAGTGTTTTTCTTTTCAGAAGGTAACCTAAGCCTAATAATTTCTACTTAGAAACAATTTATTCTCCTTACAGAGATGTTTCCTAAGAAACCTTAAGTTTATTGTTTGTGGTCTGGAAGTTCCTGATCTGAGCTACAGTTCCTATCTCTGACGTTACAATGCATCCACCACCATGCTTCAGCTTCATGTATTAGTAATGCAATGATGTCATGAAGGAACGTGCCACCTCCAGCTAAACCTCCACCTCCACTACAGCCGTCTCAACATCGCTTTCGACTCTGACCTGAAAGTTGGCGAGCAGGTAAAACCGTAGTTGTGAGAGAAAGCTTTTTTACGAGTATGAATATTTTATTATTTGCTCTTAAATCTTCACTCGACTCATCACCGTGCGGTACTAAGTGAATCACTCTGACCTCTCGTGTCCTCACCCTTTAGAGCTTTAAGGTCTGCTTTTAAATATTCTCTTCACTTAGAAGAAGTTTAAAGGGACTTTTTTTAATCACAGGAACAGTCACAGGACTGAACAGTTTACAATTAAAAAGTGTATGAAAGTGATAGACATTACTTTTTAAATCTAGTTCAAAAGAGTATTTTTACATAATACATATTCATACTTATTCTCTCAGACTTTTAAATCTTTTAAGGGTTTTTGTATCTTGTGTTTTAAAGGAACACCCCCTAGGAACAAAGCGCTTTACGATAAAATGAAAGCTAAAACATTATGGAAACACACTGCAAATCCAACAATGAGAAGCACATGGTTACACAATTATGGTTAAATTAATTGCTGTTAATAATTACCATGCAATTTTATTCTGTTTCTGTAAAAAAAAAAAAAAAAACACAATGGTTCTACTTCAATGCAAACTGCAAAAAAAAAAAACCACTAAAAAGCATTGCACGTACTTTCACGGTTTGTTCTATAGGTTTGATGACATCATGTTGCGTGCCATGGAGAATAGATTGTGTGTGTTCATTCTACCGTGATGTCATGAGCATCTGATATTTGTCTTCTTGTGTGTCTTCAGGTGGTCATTAGCTCCCTGAGTTTTATTCTTTGTTCTCTGTATGACTGCAGTCTCGCACTCTCTCTCTCTCTCTCTCTCTCTCTCTCTCTCTCTCACACACACACACACACAATTACTTGCATAAATAAAATGAAACTATCCTCACATAAACAGTGGCGTATAGAGACACAGCCACTCACAAAAGAAAGCACTGAGCCTGAGTCACTTTGTCAGTAACGTTCACCGAGCAGGACGATGATTTAATGATGATTTGTCCGGCTGCTCATCTGCTCCAGGTCACTAGTGTTGATCTTCTGTCTTCTGTATATTTGTGCTTCCCTCTTAAACCTTCTATACAGGAATATGGATTTTTTTTATTTCACACCTCATTGTTTGCTGTTTGTTCATTTTTGTGTTTGTTTGTTCATTGGCGACGCAACGCATCTAACGCACTAATGTTTATAAAAACGTATTTCTACACAAAACTAAAATGGAGCTCTTCTATGGCGGGTCTTAAAGGGTTAATGTTTTTTTATTTATTTTGTGGTAAGTTCTCATTATTTCGTTAATGTCTGTTTTTTTCTAATTATTGTCACTTTTGTAAATATTTCTGTGTATATTATCTGCCACTTTGATTAGATGTAGAGGGTTCGGTCTGTGCTTTGGGTTTATGAACACACAAAGAGAAGCAGATTATATTTGTTTCTTTCCCTTATACAGTTATTCTGAGTTCTTGTTGGTTTGTTAGTTTGGTCTTGGCCAGCCTGTACATGTACATATAGGGGTTTTTCTTTTTTTTAATATATTTCTACGAAATTCCTTTCATTCTTGTTATTGTCCCTTTCATTCGTGCATCTCTTTCATTTTCCCATCTTTTTAGTTTGTTGTTGTTTTGTCCCGACCCCAGACTGTGGCATTAGAAGCTCACTGTCTGACTATGAAAATAAAAAGAATTTTACTGACAAATAAGATACATATAAAACATTATGTACTGTAAGTATCTATGTATCCATTTATTATTTACAGTATTTGATATCTGAGTAAATAAGCGTAGGAGTTTTCACACCTACTGAACTCTCACTGAGTCCTGATTCCTTTTGGTGAGTTTGTTGTATGGTTTGGTTTTACACAGCAAATAATTTAACCAAAGAGACAAAAGAGAACAAAAAGGAAATGAAAAAGAAAAACATAATGATTTTTTGGCAGGTGGAAATAGTTGTTTATTTATCATTATGAAATCATTATATAAACAGTATAATACTATTAAACATATTTCCAGACATCTTTAATGTGTTTAATTTCAAGCCTAAAAATATCTGGGTCTAGTGCAGGACACCTACTGTACATTCAGGAATAAGTTCATTTCCAGAAATGGTGTAAATGAAAAGAAACACATTTCAACATTAAAAAAGATCAGACATCTATAAATACGGTTAATAACCTTGTCCAATAAAAGGCTAAATTAAATGACATTGCCTTTATTCTGCATTTTACTAAGATTTTCTTTTCCAATGTTAATACAATCTGGTGAAAAATAAATGATTAAATTATTATAGACGGTGAGAAGTCAGTGTACTCCGTTTATTTTTGTCCACTCTTGTCTTTTGGTTCACAGATCACACTGCACTTCTTACATGGTTTGATTAAATGAATAAATAAATAAATAAATAAATACCTGCAAAACACATGACGTTTGTTTCACCTCTTGCGGTCGGGTCGATTTTTCGAAAGGCCAACTCTGTCTCTCTCTCTCTCTCTTACACACAAACACACACACAGACACACACACACACACACACACACTAAATGCTCTGTACGCTCAGCCTGTGACCCAAAGTGTGCAACACAAACGTCTAAATCCCGAGATTCACAAATTAATAATGAGATCAGAGGCCACTGTGTACTTTTTCAGAGAGCTGCAAGCGCACAGAGAAGAAGTCTTTTCAACCACCCAGTCATTACCCCCGCCCACACACACACACGGACACACACACACACACACACACACACACACACACACACACACACAAACTGAATAATTATCACTCATCACACATCTCTCCTGCAGAAGCTGTTTCTGAAACACAACTACAGACAAAACTTCATGAACTTTATTTCTGACTGGTCGACCACAGGCAGAACTGATGAGCGGACATGACTCCGCCTCCCTCACCCTCAGCATGGAGCCCAACAGGGTTGTGTCCTGAGCCCCCTGCTGTACTCACTGTACACATATGACTACCAACTCCACCACATAGCAACTCATACCTCAAGTTTTCTGACACTGTGGTGATGACGATGATGGTGTTGATGATGATGGTGACAATGGTGATGGTGGTGATGATGGTGGAGTGGTGATGGTGGTGATGGTGATGGTTGTGGTGGTGGTGATGGTGATGGTGGTGGTGATGATGGTGATGATGGTGGTGCTGGTGATGGTGGTGTTGATGGTGATGGTGGTGGTGGCGATGGTGGTGGTGGTGATGGTGGTGGTGTTGGTGGTGATAGTGGTGGTGAAGGTGATGGTGGTGGTGGTGATGGTGGTGGTGGTGATGGTGGTGGTGGCAATGGTGGTGGTGATGATAGTGATGGTGGTGGTGGTGATGGTGGTGACGATGGTGGTGGTGAAGGTGATGGTGATGGTGGTGGTGGCGATGGTGGTGGTGGTGGTGATAGTGGTGGTGATGGTGGTGGTGGCGGTGGTGGTGATGGTGGTGGTGATGATGGTGGTGGCGATGGTGGTGGTGGTGATAGTGATGGTGGTGGTGGTGATGGTGGTGACGATGGTGGTGGTGGTGGTGGTGATGTTGATTGTGGTGATGGTGGTGACGATGGTAGTGGTGGTGATGGTGGTGGTGACGATGGAGCCCTGTTACCGCCAGGCCGCACCGTCGGGCGAGGCTCTTACCCAGATATACAGTAAGAATTGCAAGCTGAAATAAGATCCACTGATGTAGGGGACGATCTGGGAGAACAGTCTAGAGTGGGAGGTGAAAGAGCAAACTGAGATGGCTGGAAAGCTGACTGTTTGAACCACAGGCCTAACAACAACAAGCACAACATTTTATTCATTAATTTTTTTCAATTGAACAAAAAATGATTCCGATGTTGTTAAAACATCACTCTGGTTGATAAGACAGCACTGGGAAGGCTAAAATAGTAGTCACACAAACTTAAAAAAAAAAGAGAGAGAGAGAAAGAGAGGAGGTGTTGCGGTTTAACAAAGTCCTCTCTTCTCCTCCTCCACAGAGGTGATTTAATCTGCAGTCATCATCCAGCTCTCCTCCCTGACACACTCGGATCTACAACCTCACCAAAATAAATCATGACTTATGCTCAGTTCTGCCGACTATCACCGACTCTTTATATTTACACTCAGTATATAATGGACTGGTTCGCTGCCAAATAGTGGTGGGAAAACATCAGCGAGGCAGAAGTTACAGTCAAAGTTCACTTCAAATGTGTTTGGGAAATATTTCACCGTTGATGTCGCTGATTCTACATACAGTACTGTACATGAGCAGCGCTGTGAGACTTTCAGGGCCACGGGGGCAAATCACTGTCTAATCTAATCCAATCTAATCTAATCTAATCTAACCTAAAGCTAGTGTAAAGTCAGATCAGAGGCACATGACAGAAGTAACACAACCGAGGCTGTCGGTTTTCGTGGTGTTTAAACCTTCACACACCCTGCTGTAGTCGTCACATCCTCCAGCCATCATTCAGCCATAAGAAGTTTTTCTGCTGCAACAAATTTTCAGTTTTAATGTCAGTGATTTCAACTTAGCGAACTCGTCCACACGCGTGCAGTTCAAAGCACTAGGAAACGTTTATTGCATAAAAATGGTCATGCTATACCAGGTTCGACCACAAGGGGCAGGTGATTGGTGAAAAAGAACCTGTGATAAAAGGCTCTCAGTTTCCTCTACAGGATCAGCTGTTAAGCATCATTTAGCAAAAATCTGAAGAGTACGACCTCAAGTGCGTTCACAGACGATCCTCATTGTTAAATATAACTATAAATAAATAGAAATAAAATGTGGCATCTTTAAAAATCAATGTAATCAATGTTAATCTGCTGTGGTGTAAGAGGAATGAAAACATCATACCAGTGAGTCACTGATTATTTTCCAATAACAGAGCACCACACAGTGTTTTATTTCATATATGTGAATATCTATTTAAACTTTTATATGAATAACCACAAAAAATGTTTGATGTTTAAATGATTAATATTTAATGTTGTTTACGATACAGTCACCTTCTAAGATGTTGTAGACCTGCCTCTTGATTTGGTCCTAAGGTTGTTGTCTTGTTGTACGATGCGCTCATGTATTTATTTGCAACTGTGTATTCTTTTTTCTTCTCACTCAATTTTATTACTAAAAAAAAGTATGTGTTGATCTACGAGATGTGTAGACAGTTCTGAGAGCAGAAACTCTCATTATTTCTTTTTATAATCCCCTGTTACACTCATTCACTTATCATAGATATAATTCTATCATAGAAAGTTTCTCAGTACACCGGAGCCATGACCCAACCGCTTGTTTCAATCACGTCTGAAACACTGGCCTCCCAGGAGCTCCTTTAACTGCCCAAACATATGGTAATGGCTTGAAGCGAGGTCAGGATGTGGCAGTAACTCCCAGCAATAACACTACAGGGTAAAAAAAATCTACATGAATGATGTCATTCATCATTTGTCCCCAAAAATATTGTAAATGGTTGAGAATTTTTAGCGGGAGGTGGTGAGTTTGTTCACTTCCACCGTTTTGATGCACGTTTTGATTTTGGGATGAAATGACACAAGTGAAGTTCCTTTAACTCACTGCAGATTAGCAATCGTCTGTGCCGGCCGAAGGCAGGGAGCTCTCTCGGTACCAGCGTGCCCTTATGAGACAACAGGTCCGGGTATTATTACAATGATGAATCTTGAAATATTTCAGTAGCTTCATGTACGTGACAATATTCCTTCAATATTATTGAAATCATTCGGGTTAGAGATTCTAGTTTAACTGTACAGACAGAGTGGTGTAGTGTTTAGCGCCGTGGCCCTGGATATCAAGTGTTTGTTTCCCACATCGGCTCTGTGTGCATGGAGTATGTTTCCCCCCTGCTTGATTGGTTTCCTTCCACAGTTCAAAGACACATGCAGACACACTAATTGGCATTACCAAATTCCCTGTAGTGTAATAACAATGCGTACCCCACTCGTGCCCCTGGTGAGTCCCCTGTGATAGGCTCCGGGCCCACAGCGACCCTGTACATGATAAGTGCTAAAGAGAATGAGAGTGAGAGAGAGAGTGTTTAGACTGACGCTGATCTGATGAGATCAGAATATAACCATTTTGGATATTCACAAAGTGTTGTTGTGAAGTGTTTAATCTGCTGGAAATATAACAGAAGAAGATGTCCAACTTTTAGTAAATGTATTTTATCTAATTGAAGACGATGGCTCGGATAACTCACAGTAGTGCAGTGAGACGACACACAACACATCATGATTTGTGAATTTGTAGTGATTCATAGCAAAAACCCTGAGAGTGAGAAAGCAAAGCTGACATTTCACTTTCAGCAGGATTTCGGCACTTACCCTCAGTCTGAAGAATGTCAGAGACCCGCTCCGGCACAGCTGACAGTTTTCACTGCGCACGGAGCGCTGTGACATACAGTCCAAACTTGTGCAGGAGTTTGCAGACAGTTTCTGTGACTTTGAGAAACTTGAGTTTCCCTGTGTGACATTTACTGTGCGTGTCAAAGTCTTCACCAAGGCAGACGCAAGGGAACTTTCTGGACATTTCTGCATGCGTCAATCATGTGTCCATGAGTGTGCTGGTGATAAACCTGATAAACAAATCCTGTTTGGGAGTAGAGCCAGTAACCTAGAACCCGATAGGAGTGAACCTAAATCTGTACAACGAGTGGTGTGTAAAATAAACACATCCGTTACTTCTGTAAAAGTAGAGATTCCCCTCGCTCAAATATCACTCAAGTAAAAGTAGAAGTCCTCCATTTGCATGTCTACTTGAGTAAAAGTATTCCTGCTTCAAATACTACACACGTTATGTAATGCAATGCAGAAATGTAGTTAAGTAAAAGTACAGATATTTGCTGTACGATGTAGTTGAGCAAAGTAATATGTGAAAGTGTGAATATGAACTTATCTTATGAATATGAACTTAGCTTCAGTAAATTAGTACTTTACTTGGTACTCAATATTTCTGAGTGCAGGTTATTTCATTAACTGTAGAAAAGGCCGAATGCATGTAACACGTGCATGTGAGCTGGAGATGATGAAGGGAATGTAAAGGAAGTTAATATGATAAAGTGATAATAAGACAAAGACACCAAGGATAAAATTATAACTTTGTTTCCTGTGATGTGTATGAGAAGTAAATTTTGTTGTGTATCTTTATACAGTACATTGAAAATTAACATTAAACAAATGCATAAATATGAATTTATGTACATTCTGATTAGGTGAATTTAAAGGAATTCCATGATTTAAACTTTTTGGGGGAAAATGTTAAAAGTAAATGTTCATACAAGAGAAGCACATACAGTACAGCTGGTTTGGTTTGGAGATGGGAATAAAGTTAACATAACGTGAGTAGCTCTTGGCTTTTTAAATTTCTGTCCGTGTAAAATCTGTTAGAGACACCGGAAATCAATCAATCAATCAATTCGGCAATTCCCATGCAGGAAGAAATAGGACTGATAAAGCTACTGATATTCAGCAAAACTCCAACAAAGTATTACGGCCGTGACCATCTCTCACACATGATCTCTCACACACGTCTAAATAATATCCCTCACATCTCTATTAAACTTAATAACATTGTAACATTACAGATTAAAGAGAAAGATCAAAGCGAGAGTGACGTCATCAATACCAGCGCAGATGCAGTCGACTTCTCAAAGCCTCGCTGCAGCAGGAAGTTGTTTGTGCGGCGTCAGCTCCGAGGTGGAGGTTTAATGACTTCCCTACGGATCGCTCCTGGCACCTGCAACCGGCAGAACCGCCGAGGTTTATTAGTATTCGTACACGACAGCGATCACGCTCGAGCAAAGCAGAAAACGTGATTTAATTTAGGAGACTGCTCGAGGAGGGAAGCGTACAAGAACGTGTCTATTAAACATTCGCTTTAACTCGCTTTACAGAGAAATCTGAATCGGACTCATTCTCCATTTACTGAAAAGCTCTATTTGTTTATTTGTTTCTTTGCTTATTTTTTTCTTTCTTCATCCCTTATTTGCATACTCCCTTACATATATTTCATGTTTTTTAGATCATTTTTGCAATGATGCAAATTCCTTTAGCCTTATATTTTTTAGATGAAGTGTGTTACTGCAAATTATTTCTTTAACATGAGAAAATTTATTTTTGCAATTTATTTTTTTCTTAAACTTTTTTCTTTTTTTCTTCTATTTTTTACATTTACTTCAAATAAAACTAAACAAAACTAAACAAAAGAAATAAAAACAGATCTGAGCAAAAAAGAAAAAAAAAAGTAAAACATTTGATTACATAATATCGCTTCCTTCAAGGTTGTTAAAGGGTGCCAATAATTCTGAAGTTCACTATATTTGTGCTAATTCCCTTAGGGGGGAAAAAAAACATTAAATACTAATGACATGAATATTTTTTTAATTTTAAATGAAAAATCCAAAAACAAATTTGAGAAAAAAAAAATTAGCAAATTAAATATTTTTCCAAAAGAAAACTCTGAAATAGAAATAAAAATCAGAATTTAAAATGGTTAAAGTTCATTTTAAAAGGTATGATTATTAGTGAACAGTATGCATTGATGTTTGAGTAACACAGCGCGTATAAACTCTTCATGTTTTTATCTTCTGTATCTGATGAAAGCAGTAATTACAGAGCGGCATTAGGTCTTAATGATGCGTCTAAATTAAAGCCGAAACACGCGTCGGGGTCGGAAACGTTCCTGAACGTGGAGGAAGGATGTTTTTATTTTTTAGGAAGCCAGCTGCAGGGACTGTTGGAGTGCTCATGCTGGATCACGGATCCTCATCTACAGCATCAGAAAGTCTCGCCGTCTCTGCCTGCTGGATTACGGCTGGAAAGACTCGCTTTCACGTCCTCTTACTGATAAACATCAGCGCTGTAAGTGTGCAGAGGAGCTCTCTCTCTGACAAGCTGCTGCTGCTTCAGGGTACACACACACACACACACACACACACACACACACATGCACACACAGGATAAATTATAAAATTCAAACTAAGCATACAGGACTTTACTTAAGTAATGAATTTAGTTTATATTATTGATTTTCCTGTTAATAGACAACTTCTCCATCGTCACAGTAACAGCGAGTGCGAGTCACATCATCTGTCTTTCATTCATTTAATTACTCGTGACTGTTTTTCGACAGTACAAATCTTTACAACACATCACAAAACAGCACTTTCGAATATACAGCAAAACCCCACTTAACATTTTTATTACCATTACTTTTTTTTTTTTGTAACAAAGCATTTTAATGGTTTAAAAAGTTACATTTTTCAACTATTTACACCACGTGGCAGAACATTACACAAACCATTTAAAATCTTTCCTAAAATTTGAACAACCTTACAAATCATTTTACAAATATTTACCAAACATCACACGTTACGAGATGTCCTGTATGGAGGAGAGACTGGATGGTTGGTTATTAGAGCAGAGTTTTAATAGAAGAAAACCAATCAAACAGGAGCCATAAAAATGAACCTTGTGGCTATGGCTAGAAACTGCGGCTAATGCTAATCCCAACACATGATACAAACAGTGAACAAAACAGTAAACTTAACAGATGAAAGACAAAGACCTAACAGAGACAAGCGCTAAATACAGTGAAACCTCGGATTGCGAATAACGCGGTTTGTGAGTGCTCCGCAAGACGAGCAAAGATTTTTAATACATTTTGACTTGGAAAACGAACAAGTCTTGGTTTACGAGTACAGAGTATCATGTAGCACGCATGTAGAAAGTCTCGTTGAAGAGGTTGAAGATCCATTTTCTCTCTCTCTGTATCAGCCTGCAGTTTGTGTCGCGCGCGTCATTGGACACTGTGCCCCTTCACACACACACACACACACACACACACACACACACACACACACACTCTGCGCTACACAGAAAGACTCCTCTGTCGCAAAATGCAGGTCATTTTTTAAAATCTTTTACTGTTTCTGTTAGTGTGCGGTCACGCAAGTGTTATTAGCGATGTTCCTTGCTAATTTTCCTGATAAAACAATCTTTCTGTTTGTGTGTGTGTGTGTGTGTGTGTGTGTGTGAAACTCAAATAAGAGAGGAGAAAGGTTGACTG